>JAQFVV010007812.1:0-57325 GCA_028023455.1 Epiperipatus broadwayi
TCTTTGTTTTAACTTTCATTTTTGAAAACTGCATCAGCTTTTTTTTATGTTACCTCAACAATTTTTAAAATGGAGAAAGGGGAGAACTTCAAATTATATATGCGAAACAACATGTCTGTTGTACTATACATATATATTGCATATGAATCACAATAAACCAGGAAACTTTTAATACTAAATGAAACCTAATAATTGTTATTGATGCTAATTGATTAAAATTTAAACTTAGTTTACATATATAAATAGTTTTTAATTTAAAATCAATAAATTAAAATAATAAAAAAATGATAAAATGAATTACCAGTTAGTCTTGTTTTTTTTTTCAATTTAAAATTCAAAAGTATTTGACACATTTTTGTCCAATTCTGCAAGTCAATTGAAGTAATATGTATGAGTTACTTGAGAATAATTAACATATGAATTCATGAGGCATTTATAGATCGTTGTCATGGAGGGTCTCCTGTATCCAGGTTAGGTCATAGTGGGTCAATTGAAAAGGACAGACCAAATTTGAATACTTAGGTAATACTTATATTGATTTGCTTTATATGAATAACTATTCATTTTTTCTTGTTGGTTTTCAGTCAAGTGCATACTTATTAATAATTTGCTTCTCTTCCAATTAATGTTACTTATGGGATAGAATAAGGCAGGAGGAACTAAATCCCTTAGGCTATACTGTTTGCTTTGCCCGTTTCTAATGATACCATACCCAAAATAATATTTTTTGATTATGCAAAAAATAATATATATTAAATAGCAGCAAAGTTTCACTTCTTTAATCTAATGGCAATAGACAATAGTTATCTTTTTTGTTGCTATAGTGTTTAGTCAAACTTTCCTGCACTTTATTATAACAATTGTCGATGTTTTTAAAAATAATAAGATAAAAAATAAGTTATATATGAAAAATATGCTTTACTAGATAAGCACATGAAAAGTAAATAAATAATAAAATTACACCAGCAAATAATTTCAAAAACTAAAAATACAATGTAAACACATTTATTAATTTCATATGCCAATAATTTTTTCATTGATATTGCTAAAGGTAGATACTCAAAAATAAAACCAATATCTTTGTAAAATCTACACACAAGACACAAACACAAACAAACACACACACATATAACCCCAATGTCATTTTCAAATTCCAAAATAAGAAATAATTGCATATACCAAAAAAAAAAAAAAAAAAATGAAAATAAATAATGATAACAACAACTAACAACAATAATAACACTTTGATGGAAATGCTGGAACAAGTCGAAATGGCGGTATTTTAATATTTAAATTTTTTAACATAGATGAACCCACTAAAATATACCTTATATATATTTTTTCACAGGTTACTGTTATAAAAGATATATTTTACAGGTTTATCTTTGTAAGATTTTTAATTATATATTCCAACATTTTGAATTGAAATGTTGGTATTTTAATATTTAATTTTTTTAACAAGAAAAAACCCCACAAAATATATCTTATATATAGTTTTTCACAGGTTATTGTTATAAAAGATATATTTTACAGGATTATCCATGTAAGATTTTAATTATATACTCCAATATTTTTGAATTGATCACACAAACCCTCATCTGTGCAATGAATACTATAAAATTGTAGATGTGCTGTAAACAGTGTCTATGAAGATAATTTTAGAGGCACTAAAACCTGTGCTCAGAATAATTATTAGATTTCCACAAGTAAAAAAAAAAAAGATGTATAAAATTGAATAAATTGAAAAATAAATAAATAATAAATAACATTTTTAGAATCTTCAGAGTGATTTTTTTTTTTTTTCAAATATTAGTACGAGTATGTATATCATTGCATTTGTTGATACAGTTTGGTGCTTATAAAATCTCAATAGCTTCTCTGATTTTACATTGGTATAGGTTTTTACATATTGATAGGATGCTGGTCTTGAAAAATCAATATTGTAACCTGATTCCAAATCATTGATTGAGAGTGCTGATAATAACAAATGTTGCTTCACTCTATTGACATATTGGCCCCTTCTAGTCCTGATGTGATGATTGCTCATACCCACATAAGAAGACTTACAAATGTCACATAAATTCTCATTAATTCCCTGAACCTCAAGGGAAATTAATTTTTAGACTGGGATATAAATAAGTGTTTTTTTACTAAGTAAAGTAAACTATCTTTGAGTTGTAGAATTTTAGAATGTGTCCAATATTGTCTATGCTACATTTTATAAAATCAATTCAATCATTAAGAGTGTTTTTGTTTGTTTTTAATATTTTGTATTTTTAGTTTGAAATAAGGCTCAGTTTATAACTTTTTATTATACTCAATTGCTAGCAATACATTATTTGTATGATGTATTTTTTTCTTTTCACATTTAAATAATATCCATTCACTTACTACATTTGCAATGGAAATAGAATCTGATTGGGAAGCATCCCTTTCTTGATGATCTTGTCACCAAAAACAAAATATTTTTTCAATCACTCTCAGTTTTCAGAAAAAAATATACATACGACAGGTACATCCAATTTTATTTTCATCATCAACCAGCACAGATTTGTTTTGTAGTCAAAATAGTATTTAATAGATAAATTATTTTTTCATATACCTCATATCTAAAAGAATAAATGTATCATATAAATAATGTATCATTAGCAAATGAATGTATTAAAAGGCCTTATTTCCTACTAAAAATACCAAATACAAAAAGTACAACTATTAGAGCTTATATTCCTTATACAAAAGGAGCCACAGACTATATCAGACATATTCAAAAATGATGTAATATGAAGATAGCATACACTTCTGATCAAATATTAGTAATTTGGAAACCAAGTCTAGAGATTCAATCCATCTTGGGGCTCAATTAGTTTATGAGATATCACGTGGAATTTGTAAGTCTTCTTATGTGAGTGTGAGCAATTCTCATATCAGTACTAGTCGAGATGAATATGCTAATGAAGTGAGGCAACATTTATCATTATAAACACTCTCAATCCATGCTTCCATGCTATGGATTCAGGTCCTAATTTTGATTCTTTTTACAGATCATGATACTGTCTTGATGAGAAAATCTACACAAATGTAATACAAGAGGTGCTGTTGAGATACTAAAATAAACAACTTGTATCAGTGAGCATCGCTACACTTAGAAAATTATTTTGAAAAACAAATTACTTTGTAGATTCTTAATTTTTTTATTTGCTGTTTATTTATTTTGCAATTTGTTCAATTTTATACACATATTACTTTAGGTGTGGACCTGTAACAATTATTGTGAACACTATTTATAGCACTTCCACAATTATATTTATATATACTGTTTATAGTACTCTACAATTATTTATATAGTAGTTCCCAGTTGAGTGCGTAAGTGATCAAGTCAAAATATTGCAACATCTAATTAAAATCTAAAATGGATGATACCACAATATATATATATATATATATATATATGTTCAAAAGATGGCGCTATACCAAAACCGCCGAACAAGTGTAAGATTTGTTTTACATAAACGAAAAAAGAGTCAGAAATTAACTACCTCTTTCATTTGCTCACCCCCAGATCAGCTGATTTCAAGCTGGTTTGCTCTCCTCAGTGGGGGATATACTCAATCCCCCACTGAGGAGAGCAAACCAGCTTGAAATCAGCTGATCTGGGGGTGAGCAAATGAAAGAGGTAGTTAATTTCTGACTCTTTTTTCGTTTATGTAAAACAAATCTTACACTTGTTCGGCGGTTTTGGTATAGCGCCATCTTTTGAACATAAATAACAAGTGATAGCAGGTTACGTGATTAACTTGTTTTTGTTTTTCATATATATATATATATTAAATGTTATTTGTCTCATAATGTGCACTAGTTATTTTAAAATTGCAGCTTAATAAAACCCTTTTTTTCACTCAAGTAATAAGTGAATTAAAGAACAATAATTGTTATATATATAAATTGATATTTTTAAAATTTTTTCAAGTTTACAATCAGTTGAGTTTTAAATTTTATTTAAAAAAAATAATGAACTAAAATGATGGCTTTTTCATAATACTTGAATACATTGTACTTTTTCATATATGATGATAATTGACTTATATATTTGATAAATTTGTAACCAATCAAATTTTCCAGATTAATCATATACTCTTCTAAATCATACTACATATCTTATAATTTCACCTTGTGGAATACTTCCAGATTGATATTTTTTTAATATTCATATATTTCATATAACAAATCAAAATGTGTCAAATGAGTTGATGATTTGAAAGCTTTGGATGCTTAAATGTCAAAATGTTTTCATTATTACCAATCTAATTTGAAGCATATATCATCATCATCATCAACATTGTCAATCATTATTAATCCACTGCAGGATAAAGGCCTCTCCCGAGATCAATCCATCTTCTCCAATCTCTAGCCTTTTTTTTTACATATCACCCTGCATTCTTTCTTATTTTTGCCCATCCATTTCACACATCGTCTCTTTCTGGGTATTTTATAATCTTTTTAGTATTTAGTATAATATTTCAATTATTCATCTATTATCATCTCTTCTAACAATATGTCCAGCCTGACTTCATTTCAGTTTTATAATTATTTAAATGATTTCACCAATACACTTAAACTCTTACTCATATGATGCATATTTTGATCTGTTTTTATTATTCCTAACTGTCATACTTCTGCACTTCTTTGAATGGCCTGAAGTCTCAGTATTGCTCTTGTGTTAAGTATCTAAATCTCAGATACATAGATATGGGTTTGTAAAATGCATTTAGTAAAAACCTTCCTTTTCAAACACATAAATATATTTCCTTTTAGTTATTTCTAATAAAAACACTTCAACAAAGCTTAATTCTATGCTTAATTACATCCATGATGTATCCATGTCTAGAAATAATCTGTTCAAGATACTTGTAGTTTTTAATTTGTTCCAACTTATCATAATTAATTTTTATTTTCAACATTTCAGAAAATTCATTAAACATTAATCTTTTTAATATTTACCTTTAGTCCTACTTTCTTACTTTTATCTGATAACACTGCAACATTTTCTTAAGTTCTGAACCATTATTTGCAAAAACAACTACATCATCTGCAAAATGCAAATGACATAAATAATCTCCATTTACTTTTAATTTTTTAGCTTCACATTTCAATCCCCAAAATACTTTTTTCAGCATTGCTATAAAATGTTTTGGAGATATGGAGCTCCTTTCTTACACCATTATCAATGTTAACCTTCTTAGAATCATTATATAATCTAATTGTTGCTGTTACATTTTTATAAATATTCTTCAAAATATGACAATTTCTTGGATGGAAACCTTGATGATCCATTATTTTAGTCACTGAAGAAATGCTTAAAGAATCAAATGTCTTTTCATAATATACTAATCCTTAAGCATAATGGCAATTCATATTTATTGATCTATTCTACAACATTTCTTTATACTTCAATATGATATCCTGTTTTAAAACCACTTTTAAATAATGCTCATTCTGAGGGTTAGTTGAACTCCATTATTAATTGTAATTATCTTCATAAAAAATTTGTATAAAACTGATAAAAGGCTGATAGGTCTGTAATTAATAATATCTTCTTTATCATCTTCTTTAAATATTAATACAGCATTATTTCAATCATCAAGTGCATCTTTATCATTTAGACACTTAATATTGTAAAGGACAGAATGATCCATCCTTTATAACTTTAGTGTCATTATTGTTGACAAAACAAGTAAAGAAAAAAAATGGGAAGAAAATATATGATTAGCCTTGATACGAAAGTTTGCATATGGGTTGTTGTTGTTATTGTTTTTTGTTTACTTTTTATATGCATTTATTTAAGATTGTGGAATTTAAATGGCAGTGGTGATATATAAAATTATATATGTATGTATATATAGATATTATATAAATATATAAACTATTATACAATTACAAATATCCAGTAACGCCCTCTGTTTAAATGTCTATATCTCAATAATAGAGAACTTCAAAATGATACCAATTTGAAATTGTATGCTAAACGATGTTAAATATTAAAATACAAACTAACTCAAACACAGAGCGTGACATTTTAAATAAGCAAAAGATCTTAAATTTTGCGATAAACTAACAAATTTACTAAGTTATTTGTAATTGTATAATGGTTTATATATTTGTATAATTATTTCAGTTAGTGTCAACAGTAACTTTCTTTCATTTCTAGTTTGGGAGGGCTATTTAATGATTAAAAATTTAATGTTAAGATTGTCTGTAATAACTTTGTAAACTTTTTAGTTTATTTGCAAAATTTAAGATCATTTGCTTATTTAAAAATTTATCCTCTTTGTTTTAGTTAGTTTGTATTTCAATATTTAACCTCGTTTAGCAATACAACTTCAAATTGGTATCATTTTGAAGTTTGCTCTTATTGAGAAATAGACTTTTAAGCAGAGGGCATTACTGGATATTTATAATTGTATTATAATGGTTTGTATATTTGTATAATTATTTCAGTTAGTGTTAACAGTAATTTTTTTTCATTTATAGTTTGGGAGGGCTGTCTTTAATACTTTATAAACTAGTTACTTTTTTAGCAAAATTTAAGATCGTTTAGCGTATAACTACAAATCGGTACCATTTTGAAGTTTGCTATTATTGAGATATAGACTTTAAACCTAGGGCATTACTGGATATTTGTAATTGTATAATGGTTTATATATTTGTATAATTATTTCAGTTAGTGTTAACATTAACTTTCTTTCATTTATAGTTTGTGAGGCTATTTAAAAATTAAAATCAAATGTTTAGTTTGTCTTTAATAACTTTATAAACTAGTTAGTTGATTAGCAAAATTTAAGATCGTTTGCTTATTTAAATTTTCATGCTGTGTGTTTGAGTTAGTTTGTCTTTCAATATTTAACATCATTTAGCATACAACTTCAAATTAGTATTATTTGTAAGTTCACTATTATTGAAATATAGACTTTTAAACAGAGGGCGTTACTGGATATTTGTAATTATATAATGGTTTATATATTTGCATAATTATTTCAGTTAGTGTTAACAGTAACTTTCTTTTATTTATAGATATTATATAGATATTGTCACATAAAATTGCTAAATGTGATTAGATTGTATTTTTATTTTTAAAATTGTTTGTGATGTAATTGTATTATTTATTTAGTTAGTTAGTTATATTTTTTTGTAAATTGTAAACCTAACTTATATATATATATAATATTTAACAATCAACAATTGTAATAAAAATATTGAGATCAGCAGCACATGAAAGACCGCTAAACAATAGAAAGAAATTAATAAGGAAACAAGGACTGATAATAGTCATTAAAAAAAAAAGCAAAAAGTCTACTGTTGTGTTTTCTCCACAAACTTCTTTGTGTAAATACAATATTTTTGGTTTTGATATATCATTACAATAGATGGCTGGAACAAAAAATTTATGATTCAGCATGTTAACCCCTTTTGCCTATTTTATTTCATTAATAACTATTGAAAATACACAAATTATTGACAAGCAGGCATTTGGGGTAGAAAACCAATGGAATGAATACACAGTGATCCAAAATATGCATAAGCTAAATATTAAAATTGGTTTATCATTTTTATTGATACATCATAACCTAACCAGGATAATAAAAGAAAAATTGTTATGAATCAATTGTCTATAAAACAAAAAAAATGTCTGTCATTTTAAACTATTTTACATCTGAAGGGGATCAATTGGTGAAGGTTCATATATGAAGTTATATGAAAATAGGCAAAAATATTTATAAATGTCAAAATATTAAATTTGCAAATACTTTCCACCCAGTAGTCCCACCCTGTGCCAACCAGAGTAATCAATGGATTCCAGCAGGATTGTGCATAAAATCCCCAACTAGTGCCTACTCATCCAATATCCCCAGATTAGTTTCTGGCTTGTGGCCTTCATCAGTGAGGAGCCTTGGATCTGAGAGCACCCACTTAGGTCTTAGGATCTAATGCAAACCTCCATAAGCCACCTTTTGTCTCTACATAACTACAAAACTATACATAATAAAATTGAAAACACAATAATATTTTCAAACTAAGCTCAAAAGCTTATATAGTCATATGGGTCTGAACTCAGTTCAGCACCCATATATTTTGGTGTCTTTTGGCTCTTTAACAACAATAGCCACCACCATTTTATTAGGCTCCTTAAGGAGCCTAATAAGATGTTAAAGATACAAAGACACCAAAATGTGTGGATGCTATACTGAGTTCAGACCCATATGACTATATTAGCTGTTGAGATTAGATTGAAAATATTGTTGTGTTTTCAATTTCATTCTCATAGTTTTGTAGTTAAGTAGAGATAAAAGTTGGCTGCTGGAGGATTGCATTAGATCTTAAGATCTGGGTGCAGTGTTCTCATATCTAAGGCTCCTCACTGATGAAGATAATAAGCCAGAAACTAGTCTGGGGATATTGGATGAGTCAGCACTAGATGAAGATTTTACGCACAAGGCTTCTGGAATCCATTGATTACTATGGTTGGCACAGGATGGCACTAGTGTATGGAGAGTTTTGCCTGTTTAATAAGTTTTGTGCTAGCATAAGAGATGGTGATCATGTGATGTTTAATGATTTAATACCAATCATGCCTAATATGATGGTGGTGGCTATGGTTGGTAAAGAGACAAAGACAGCAAAATGTATGGCTGCTGAACTAAGTTCAGACCCATATGACTATATAAACTAGTGAGCTTAAATTGAACATATTGTGTTTTCACTTTCATTCTCATAGTTTTGTACTTAAGTAGAGATAAAACGTGGCTGCTGGAGGGTTGCATTAGATCCTAAGATATAGGTGCAGTGCTCTCAGATACAAGGATCCTCACTAACGAATCCCACAAGCTAGAAACTAGTCTGGTGATATTGAATGAGTAGGCACAATATGAGGATTTTATGCACAAACCTTCTTGCATTCATTGATTACTTTGCTTGGCACAAGGTGGCACTACTGTATGGAGAGTTTTTGCCTGTTTAATAATAGTTAAGTGTTAGCATAAGAGATGGTGATTATGTGATGTGAAAAGATATGACCAATTAAAATGACTTTAGAACATTACACCAACAGTTTTTAATTTATCATTTGAATATATTTAACAACTACATTTACAGTGATCAATATTTTTAACAAAGGAAATTTATAACAAAATTATAAAACCTTTAATTCGACATTTATGATTACTCTGAGCTTATAATTGATTCCAACTATTATTCTAAACCCTTATTCCCCACAAAGTTTAACCATTTGATGTTCACATTAATATAAATGAAATTTTTTGCTATGTTTATGATTATCACAATCATCTTTGCTTATTATATTTCTATTTAAAAATGATAATTCATTTTATTTTAATTAACTTGATATATTAGATTCCTAACTGACAAAGTGGTGATATGGAATCCCACTGTTTATACTGTAGTCATGATATAGACATGGAATACCATTTAGGTCAAAAATGATTTGTCAAGAATACTAAATATATTTAACACAACTATTATTATAAACAAAACAAAAAAACAAAAAACAAATGTGGGACAATTGTACAAATGTTTGAACTAAATAGGTATTAGTTTAATTCTTATTTTTTCCCTTTGAAGATGATCGGATTAGTACACAAGCAAGCACCTTCGTCATAAACTATATTTAATTTTACTTACTTTAACGGTAACAATATGTCAATCTTATATGACATACTACCATTTCTATTACACCTTTTCATCCATATTAAAGTTACAATACAAATAAAAAACTTGTGTATAAAATATACTAATAAATAAAATTAATGACATCAACCTAAACTTAGTTTTAAAATTCATAAGAAACAAAATGTCTTTCTGAATTATTCTGGAAATTCTCATTAATCCACTTCAGGTATAGATAGAAAGTATTGTGTGTTCTAAAACATACATTAAGTGATTTATTCTTTATATTTTTAAAATTTTTGGTTTGAATTGGAGTGTTATTGGATCTATGTAATAAAATCGAATTGATGTTTCTTATAGATGTAAAGTGTTATGACAAGTTCTGAAAAATTATTGCTCCATGAAAGACAACTTTCTTTCCCTTATGTTGCTTTTGCATTTAGCAATGCATATTAATCTGGATCATTATTTATATATTTCCATGATTAATTATTTTGAGTAAATTAGTAACAATATTTCTTGAATCATTAGATATTCTCATATCTAAATATTTTGATCAATAACGTAAAATTATAGACACTTTGGAAATTCAAATGATCTGAATTTACTTTTGAAAATTTAAATTTTAAATTTCTCAGATGAATATCTTTAGTTCAATATGTTTGGTTTTTCCTTTTTCAGATATTCAGTTATTGTTTTTTAATATTATTTCAACTGAAAAGTGACTGGTGTTCCTATTTGAATTGTAAATTCAAATTCTCTACTTAAATTTTTGTAGGTTATTCAGCAGATATAAATTTTATCTTCATTAGAGAAAAACCTCATTATTGAAAATTGAATGTCCATGATTATTATTTAGGTCCATTGTTGGTGTTATTATTAATGAATATTATTATAAGTAATGTGTTAATAATAAAATTTCTATCAGATATTTCTTACTTTAATAGAAATATTCATTTCTTGCCTGTTCGCTTTATCAAATCATATTTATCATGTATTTGTTGTAGAATGTTGGAGTTATATTACTATAGGTTAGTTGTCAGGTATTAAAATATATATTTATAGTATGATAAAGTAGAGGTTTAAATGTATATTGTAATTAATGTTTTGTTAATTATAGTGCTTTAATTGTTATTAATGTAGTGAATAATAAATTCTAGCATGAGTCTTGGATTCAGATTAGGTCACAAGATGCGAAATTGGTGTTGGAAGGATGTAAGGGAAACACTTTATATATATATATATATATATATATATATATATATATATATATATATATATATATATATATATATATATATATATATATTGTGTGTGTGTTTGTGTAATATGTATAATGATAATCACATCAAAATGTTTAACATTTAGAATAATCATCACACGAGAACAAATGATGACAAAAATTTATGTAATGCATTTACTTTACATTATGAGCATATGCTATATATATATATATATATATATATATATATATATATATATATATATAAGTGGAGTTGGGCTGGAAATATTGCTAAAAGAGGTGATAATAGATGGACAATTGAAATTTTGAACTGGATTCCAAGAAATTGTAAAAGACCCAGAAAGAGAACACATGTGAGATGGATGGATGAAATAATAAAGTATATATATATATTTGTGTATTATAAGAGAAAATTAATTATGACAATATATGGTGGGAGAACTCATTAAACAGAGAAAAAAAGAATGATAAAATTACAAACATGTATTCACTTCTATTTCGTTTAAAAACATAATTGTACCTGATTTATCTTTTTTTTTTAATTTGAAAAGTTTGTGTTTGATCTTCTAATGATATTTTTAACAGACATTTAATCTCCTGTTAACAAATGTGTAAATTTTAAATAGTTAAATTTCATTTTTGAAGTAGCTTTTCTCCACATCAAGCAGAGATAAAAAGTTAATAGTAATTGGAATTATATAAAATGCTTTTTCTATCATGATTTTGTTTTCTTTCTCTGAGCAGGCATATTGCTTAAGACAATTTCTATTCTCCTTTAAGGGACATGCTTATTAATGATCCTTTTTATGGCGGAAGCTAGGGGTGAAGATCAAGTGGATTTAAACTTTCAGCCAACAAGTATTCTCTACCTTCTCATTTTAAAACCATGATTAGTTCAAATAGAATCCCTTTAACTTTTAGATGAAAACAAAAATTATTAATAGAAAATCTTGTTATTTTTATTTTATGCAGAAGTAGTAATTAGTAAACAATCTAAAACACGATTTTATTGTATATATTCATTTCATTTCATCATTGATCTTTATAGCATTTTTAGTTTTATATCCCCTCAAGAAATATTTATTCAAATTCTGTTATTATTTCACATCTGTTGATTTTTTTAAAAAAACCTTTCTTTCAAACATTTTACAATCGTTTTAAAAATAATAATAATATAAATAATTAAAAAAATATTTAATCAGTTTAAAATACAAACAATAATAAATACATATATCAATCACAAATCATTTTTTTTTTTTGTCTTTGACAGATAAACATATTCCCACGTATACATTTTAACCTTTTTATCATTAGCATTCTTCTAAAGTAATTTTCATATGATTTTTTATTTACTTTGTATATAATAATATCATTGCCAAATTTACATTCATAAACAAATATTCACCATGGAAAAGGGAAAGAAACAAGAAAGATAAAACAAAATTGAATAAAAATAATTTTATAAATAATTCAAATTCTTTCTACTGCTATCTTAAATGATATTGAGGTATTCATTAGATAATTAACTCTATAAATGATAATATATATATATCAGTTGCAAAGCAAGATAAATAAATCATCACAAATGTTGCTAAGTGCTAGCAGTTTTAATAATAATAATAATAACAATAATAATAATAAATCAGCATTTATTTTTATAGCGTCTGTAATAATAATAATAATAATAATAACAATAATAACAATAACTTACAAGTCATTTTATAAGAAACAGAAGATTCTATATAAATATAGATCCCTTGTGTTTGCTGTGTCACAGGGAAGAGGAAACACAGGACCATTTCATACATAATTGTTCAGGACTTGAAAAAGTAAGACAGATGATGGTTGGCAGATATAGGAAAAATGGAACCACAATAAATGAGATTCTACAAACATTCAAAAATAATGGAATACCCACCATAAGGGCAGCCACTTTCAGCCTATATGCATTCTGGTGTACCAGATCCACTTATACACTGGGGAACAACATGAGAAGGCACCCTAACACCTATAAGAACAAATTGCAAATAATAAAAGAAAAAGACAGCATTATTGCACCACCTGATATCTTTGCAGCAACATGGCCTCTTTTTAAAATTCAGGCATATAATAGAAAAGAACAAAGGCAAACATGAAATTCAGTGTTGCAAAAATATGAAAAAATTACTGAAACCATGATCATTGATTTATATTGTACATAATCTTGGACAATATACATTTCATAAAGTGTGGAAAAATCTAAAACATTGTGAAAGCCACTATCTAAGTTCTAAAATGTCAATTTTTAAGTGCAAAGAGACTCTAATCAAACGTACAGACTGTAATGTAATAACTGTGTAAACCTATATATAATCAACAACCAATGTAACCACTTGTTTTTGAATAAAGTTACCTTTAAAACAACAATAATAATAATAATAATAATAATAATAACAATAATAACAACAACAACAACAACAACAACAACAACAATAATAATAATAATAATAATAATAATAATAATAATAATAATAATAATAATAATAATAATAATAATAATAATAATAATAATAATAATAATAATAATAATAATAATAATAATAATAATAATAATAATAATAATAATAATAATAATAATAATAATAATAATAATAATAATAATAACAACAACAACAACATCAATAGTAATAATAATAATATAATGTGGTCTTGCTACATAGGTGAAGAAACAAACTATTACAGCCTCTAAAAAAACCTAAGAAAAACATTGGTAAAACAGCCAAAACCCAGCATTGAAGATAATTAAAACTGAGAAAATAACTATATTAGGAAAATAGACCTCTCCTAAGTCAAAGAAGTGAGTACAACATATATTTTATACCAATATAGCACACACACCAAAATTAAAAAAATGGTGTCAGATAAAATACATAGGTTTGAATCACACTAAAGCAAACAACAGCAGCTTAAACACAGTATAACCAAAAGCAAACATACACAAACATAGCCAGCCAAATTACCATTTTAATCATATAGGGAGCAAAAAAAATTATTGTGATACAAACTGAAAGATTCAGAAAAGCAGCACAGAGTGATGGTAAAAATTTAAATTTACAAAAAATAAACAATAATGGTGAACAATCTATTAAGACATGGATGCAAGAAGACCTCCAAAATGTCAATGCAGCCTTCGATAGCACCATCCCCAAAAAGTTTTTTTTTAAAAACACATTTAAATTTTTGTCTTCAAAAACATCTATTGTGCTGGTGGTTATGGATGAAAATCTTTCACTATATAGATTTCCAAGTTTGCAGCTATATGAGAGCCTGATGTTAAATTCATCATGGAACACAACCATAAAATTAGGAGAACATACCAACTCATGGTATATTGCCATTGACTTTTTTCATGAGCATCTCTGATGGAGCTTCAAAAATCAATTTAAAACTCTGTGAAACATTGCCCTGGTCATTGTTGACGTAGATCAATAAAATTATAACACCTGTTTAATCAAAAATTCTTACTTCAGTGATAACATTCAGGGTTTTAAAAAATAATACAGCCATTTGGAAAACCAAGATACATCAAGTCCATCTACTTAAATGACACCCTATCCCAATAGCTAATAACAGTTTTAATTTTAAACCATAATTAAAAGAATCCATCAATCCTGGAAACATTCCAATGCAGATTATTGACCAGGACACAATATTAACAATCTATTTCAAGGGGTTGAGACCCAAATGTTTTTTGCAAGTGAAGAGTGTGGACACCTGGCAGAAGACTGCAACAAAAATAACAAACAACAAGGTAAACTACAGGATGAGATAAACAAAGAAAAAACATCAATTGAAAAGCAATAGGATTCAAATCAAAAACAGAAACACAGAGAAATTTGGAAAATATGGGGAAATTCTCTACCACATAGGGGCTATAAAAATAATGAAAGTCACTCAGCCACAACTCAACATGAAAAAGTGAAAATTCAACAAAATTAACAATGACAGCTGTAAAAGAACAAAACATAAGTTCAAAGATTAAAAGGCAATACTAACCTGAAAACAAAATTAACATGAATCAAACTTAACAATTCTGCTAAAAAATCATCAGTTGAAATAGCAAATGGAGTTCAAACCACAAGTAAGAGTAAAGAAAAATCAATGAACGACAACCAGACACACTAGATTTGTTAAGCCAAAACATAGAACAAAATAATAAAGAGACGAATAAAATGGAACAAAAAGCAAGACAAGCGATTGTACCTGATAAGAATCAACAGCTAAATAATTTTTAATTATTCCAGGTATCCAGTATAAGAAACAATACAACAGATGAAATTATGCAAATAACTGCACCAATCATAACACCAATAATACAAACAAATTTAGCCTAAAGATGAAGACTGGGAATGCTACAAAAGAAGGCAGATAACTTAAGAAAGTCTAATAAAAGAAATGAATATTGAAATGTCTGATTAAGAGGAAAAAACCATTGATGCAACTGAAGAAAAATATGAACCTGAATTTGAAGATGTACAAGAATAACCACCAATACCAAATCAAAGCACAAATGTCAGCACCAAAATATATACTTCAAATGAAAGTCACAATTGCTGTGATTAATGTCAGGTATCTAACTCAACCCCAAAAACACACAAAGTTAAACAATGGATTAATACATATGAAAAATAGAAACATAACAAGCTTGGCACCAGATTTATATGCATTGACTTGGTCATTATTAAAAAAATGGTCAAGATTGTAGACAAAAATCCAAAGGAAAAAACAATAACTATTAGGACCTAAGAACTGAATTAAATTATTCTTTACATAAAAATATGCTAAATATTTTGCAATGACTGTTATACACATAAAATTTGTATTCAAAGATACCCAAACTTGAGGAACTAACCTCATGACATATGTAACTTTATATATTAATGTACACAATCTCAGCAAACAATCACAATGAAAAACAATGTAAAACAAGCATTATTGATGTAAAACTTTTAGTTTGTATCGATAAAGTGCCTTTTGAAACACAATAATAATAAAAATGGTGATATTAGTAATAATGTTAATAATGATGATGATGATAATAATAATAATAATAATAATAATAGCAGTAGTAGTAGTAGTAGTAGTAGTAGTAGTAGTAGTAGTAGTAGTAGTAGTAGTAGTAGTAGTAGTAGTAATAGACATGTAAATTTAAAAAAAAAAATATTTCACAGATTTAAAATTTGCTTCCATTGTCTCTAAATTTCACATTGAGAGTTTAAAGTTCAAAGTTTAAAATTCAATTATTCAAAATTTGAAATTAATTAAATGATTGAAAAAAGATTCACGTTTTTTTTTTTATTAAAATATGTCATGATTATATAGAAGATTTTTGCAAGATAATAAATATTTTTCTTATTATAATTAAAAAAATAACTTGAAATGATAAGAAAGTAATAAAATATAATTTAAAAAGGGTCAATTCAAAAAAATACTGTAATTAAAATTTTATTAAAAACTCCCATTCTGTTCAGTGTCCACAATCTTCTTTTGTTTGTTATCATCATTAGATTTTTGAAAACATCATTTGTATGCCAAAATCATGTTATGAATAAAAATCAATATTATAAAATAATCATGATGGCACATTGCTAAATTTATGATGTGTGCCATTTGTCCTGAACACAATGTAATCATAATTAATTATCTATGCACAGCCTGATATGTGATCAAACTTGAATTGCCATTTCTGAGATGTGTATAACCTACCTTAAAATTATGCTTGCAATAATACATGCTTAATAAGGACCTTTCTCATGTAAAATGTGTGGTTTATGAGAAGTGAAAAATATGACTTACACAATTCAAAATATAAAGCAGATAAAGAAGTTTAAAACCTTAATGATTCTAAAACTTCAAGAATGGATTGTATAAAAATACTGAAATAGACTCCATAATATAACACAAAGTAAATGAAAAAAAAAATGTAAACAAATTGCTAATTGTTAAACGTAATGAAAAAGAGTGCCAGCTGGTTAGACACATGGCTAAAATGTATGCTAAAAGTCTCCATCTATTTTTGATATAACTACTTGAAACTTAATCAGAAAAGGTAATTTTCAATTATTTTTTTTTTACAAAAATGAGTAAAAATGTATATATTTCATAAAAGGTAACAAATATTCATCTGTGTGTCTGTGGTAAAAAGACTAAGTTCACAACATTGGTCGAAGATAACATAAATGACTGCCACACCTTCAATATTAACTAATATGAGTGCCTAAGAAATAAGATTACTCCAATTAATAAAAAATCATATGCTGATATTGTAAAATATCAACACTAATTGCAAGTGTGAATTTTAATCCCTCTTCTCAAATATTCAGAAAAACTACAATCATTTATATTGAAAATTTAGATTTACAAAAATCAAAATGGTAAGGAAACAAAATCCCATTTTCTGTAATATGGAATGCTGACATTCTAAATAGCATTTCTGAGAAGTTCCACAACACCATTCCTAATGGACTTTTTAACACTTTCCACTGATTTTTCAGGTTGTTCAATAGTTTTATCAGCTATAGATAAGATATTCATTATTTTTGTATACATTCCCAAGAGCTTTAATATATGAAACACTCACTCTGCACAATCTATGTGATAGTGTTCTATGCTTAGTTGATCATCCCAATCAAAGGTATCTGATCATAGATGATCAAAACCTAAAAATAGATTTGAAATGAAGATCAAAACCCTCAATCATTTTTCTGTAACTTCTGTAAATGAAGACAAACAAACATACATAAGTGGCATGTATTTGCTCATAAACTAACTCCAAAGCATTTATGATTGTGTATCTTTTTTGGGTATGGCTAGATACTCTTATTGGATCATTTATAATATACTGTACCCAGATGTATCTACTGATCCTCAGTCATCAATTCTAAATATGAACAAGAGTCATTTGATGCCACAATGCAAAATATGGCTATTGGAATCCTTTTTTTTTACTTTAGCTTAAAACTAAATCTTTGTGCTCTATCTAGCTCCTATTTCTTTAAATATCACATGTTTTATATCCAAATTGATGATTTTTGTTTTTGTGTTACTGGGGAAAAAATGCAACAGTATCTATTCCACGCCTGTGCAGCTCTAACAAATACCCAAAAAAGTATGATTAATTTATATAGACAAAATAACACCACACTTGATAACTTAATAGATACACTCAGCAAAGGCTCAATACCAACAGCCAATGCAGAAACTTCTTGTTTATATATTTTGTGGTGCACCAGATGTACTTTCTGCCTTAAAACAGCACCTGAAAGCACCCAGCCACATCCTCTAATAAGCTCAAACAACTGAAGGCCAGATATGACAAAATTACACACCCAGTTATATTTGCTACTACATGGTCACTATTAAAAACCTGAAAAAAGACCATAACCTCAAAACCCAAATGACTTTTGCTGTAACAAGAACATTTATTTATTTATTTATTTTGTTACATATCACTTTTTCAACAATTTTTTGAACACAGAATCTGTGTATTGAATAGTCCAAAGGATACAGTTAATTCAATCAAAACATATTTTAAACTGATGAATTAAACCTTCAAACAATGAAAATAGGACTATAGGCAAATACACATTTTACATTTATCAGATAGCTGTCTGACAATTTTTTTGAAGTGTACCAATAATACCCCTCTGTTTGTTCCAAATCTATGTTGTTTTCAATAATGTATATTTAACAATGTAACTTTTTATAAACAATAAACTTTCATTTGAAACCCAAATGTTAAACTTTTCAGTCAATAGAATCCGAGAATAAGGACAAAATACCAAAGATAAAAATAAAAATTTCAAATGTCATCATGCACATTCTTATGATTTGAGAAAGTAGAAGCTATGAGGAATACTGTACTGAAGCATTATCTATTTAACTATTATATCTTTATTACACTGAAACTTCAGAAATAATACTATCAATTCATATATATATATATATATATATATATATATATATATATATATATATATATATATATATATATATATATATATATATATATATATATATATAATTTTAATGTTTTGTATAGAAATAAAATTATTCAATGTCAAAAATTCTGAATTGACTTATCCTATTTCTAACCCAATAGGAGGACAATATATCACTTGCCAAACAAGATACATAATTGACCACTGGAGTGGCTAACTGCTGATTATTTTAGGTAACAGTTTTAATAATAATAATAATAATGATAAAAAGGGTTAGTCAATGAGGTATAAAAAGAAAATGATATATTTCATTTTACAGATTTAAAATTTGCTGTACTGTACCTTAATTTAATATTGAAAGCTCAGTGTTGAAAATTTAAAATTCAATTTTTCAAGTTTGAAACTAATTATAGAATTTAGAAAAAGAAGATTCAATTTGTATGTCATTAAACTATGTAAAGATTATACAAATGTTTTTGTACTATAATAAATAATTTTTCTATGGTAATAAACAAAATTAATTTTAAAAATGGGGAGAAAGTAGTAAAATATAATTTAATCAAAGATCAGGTCAAGAAAAAAAAGAGTAATTAATTTATTTCTAAAAACTCATAATCCCTCACCATATTTATACTCTTTTTATTTGTCGTCATCATTAGTTGCTTTTAAAACTTTAAGTTTATTTTTATTCTGAAGCCAAGTTATGAATAAAATACATTATTGTGAAATGATTCTTGTGACTCATTGCTACAATTATAGACTGTGCCATTTATTCTGGACACGATGTAATCTTAATTAATTATCTATTCAAAGTCTGATATGTGATTAAATTTGAAGTACCATATTCTGAATTGTTTTTAACCTACAGAAAAATTATGCTTCCACATAAACATGTTAATCCTCACTCTTGTAATATTTGTCTATAGAGAGGTGAAAAAATATGATGTAAATAATTTAAAATATAAAACAGCTAAATACGTTGAAAACTTTAATGTTTCTAAATCGTAAAGAATGGATTTTATAGCATCTAAAATACCAGAATAGACTCTGTACTATAAAACAAAACAAATGAAAGAAAAGAAAATGGAATTGACAAACATTAAACTTAACAAAAAATATGCCTTGAGACTCTAGCAAAACTTTTAATAATTTTAAGTGTCATTTCCTGAAAAATAGTAATAGCTATAATAATTATATTTATGTATTTATCATTTATTTACATTTTATAATTTAATGTAATAATATAAATATTTTAAACCTCTTATTGTATAGCATGAAGTTTATTGAAATAACATTTGGCAATTTCATCATTGACTATTATTGCTTAATAAACATTTTTTGGCTATTTATTAATCCATACTTTGTCTCTCTTCTCCTAAGTTATTATCATTCAAATATTAATTAATTTTATACAATAATGTGAATTGCATGTATAAATATTATTTCATTAAAATAATAAATTAAGTTGCAATACCTTAAGAAATTAGAATTCATAATCTACCAAATTAATCATGATATTGTTTAATGATGCTGATGGCATAGAATATCCTCTCATGGATTTCCAAGTATAAGGGGTGGTCTGGTTTAAACATAACATAAATTCTTGATTCCTATAAAATCTTATTTATGGTTTGTAAATTAAAAGTGGTTTAACACTTCTATAGATCATTTAACTGCAAATATTATTATTGGCTAAGTTAATTAAAGTTCCAAACTTTTGATTATTCAATTACATAAATAGAGGTAAAAATATAATTATATATATTTTTAAAAAAATATACTTGTTTTAGTTTAATTTGTAAAAATCAAATTAATAATTTGTCAGATTATTAAAGTAAATGAAGGTTTTTTAAAGAAAATTCTAGTTATACTTGATAAAAATAATCTATAGGGACAACATGAAATTTACTTTTCTTATGGAATTAAAAGATGCAGTCATAAATCATTGTTTTCATTCATATTTATTTTCATGTAAACGTAAATAATTTCTACTAAAATTTGAATTATTCATCTAAAATAATTATATTTCCCACACTTATTTTAAAATAAAAGTAATACATATGAAAAAAAAAAATTCTAAAACAAACATTTTCATTTTGAAAATCAAAACAAAATATTCAGAACTGTCAAAATCATTGACAAGTTCTAATTTACATAAAGAATAAAAAACAGCAAATCAGCACCTTGGAAAGCAGACCTTATCAAATTGTTATAACATTGAATTTAAATTTTATTGATATTTAGTTGAAAAATAATTCTAAAGGTGGCAGCAGTTTTCATTAGGGTCAAATGGGATTAAGTCTGCAAATTGTGTAAGGAAGGCATAGAAAATATTAGGCATCTGTTAATTGAATGTAAATGTTTGAAAGCAAAAAGAGTACACATATTAAAGTTATGAAAGAATAAATATGAACAAAGTGATTATACAGAAAGTGGGTTATTAGTTTGAATGTTGGGTTTGGGAAAAAATAAGGGAGATTTAGATATAAAGGTCATAGAGTTTACAAAGATTATATTGTGGAAATAGGATGTAGAGATTATGGAAAAACTTGGGGTGGATAATGGAAAGGAAAGGTAAAGTAGCTAACAAGTTTCTCTAGGCATAGTTGTAGAGAAATTTCTGACTTCATTTAAGGAGTAGTTACAGTGCATCACATCAATGAAATGTCCATAAAATCAGCAAAATAATATAAAAATTAGTGGTTTCAGAAAATGTTAAAGCCACATACAACATTTTTTTGTTGACAGCAAAGAAATATTTAATTATTATCACTGAATATACATTTGATATATTTTTTTCTTTTCATAAAGGCATAATGCATCACTCAAATTTTGCCGGTTTTTATAACTATTAACAAAATTTGATGTTGCTTTTAAAAAAAACTTTCAACACACAATGAAAACAATTACCACTGACATTCATATTCAATTATTTTGTTGCTTTTCACAAATATTTAATGTTTTATAATAAAAAGCATTAATAAAAATTGATCATTCAATTTGTAACAATAAATTTTCATTCATTTTAGGGCCATTTACTCCACTTTATTTCAGCATTGACTGATAGAGATTTTGGCCACTGTGCTAATAATAATTCAATATTATTTGTATGCATATCATCAAAGTTGTCATAGGTGTTTTAAACTAAATTTATTATTAGGTTTTAGGTATTTTATGCATCAGTTTTAATTTTTTCATTTTCAGTTTTTATTTCAGAAAGAAACCATAGCTAGTACAACATTATTTTTTAGAAATTGCATTATCTTCTGTTTCTAACTTTATTATTCCATCCATTGATTAAAGAACTGATATTTTTCTTTAAAACATTATTTTAATTTTAGTGTTTTTATTACGTTGCACCTGACAATTATTATCTTTAAAGAATGATATTTTATTCCAGCACTTAAATTTTATTCTTTTTTACTTTTTTTTATTGAAAATCGCTATTTTATTAAACTATGTTGCATAAAACATGTATCAATTAAATATATTTATCAATATATGTATCATAATATACTAGAAATAAAGTGCACCATTTTATTTCAACATTTTTGAAAATAACATAGCTCATAAAATACTATCAACGTTTATCAATATATTGAATTATAAAATTTTGTCTACATAAGTACTAAGCAACATCTGAACCATTCATATAAAAATATAATATTGGGGACATGAACGCAGAGTTTCAAGCTTCTTTCAGCTATCTATTCTATCTCATACAAATGTTATACATATTTTGTGTTGAACTAGCACTCATTAGTTAGTCCAGATCATAATCTCCCACACAGATATATATATATATATATATATATATATATATATATATATATATATATATATATATATATATATATATATATATATATATATATATATATATATACACACACTTTGGCTCTTGAATGCATTTTGTATACAATGAACAGCATTACAGACAAGTTTTTTGGTACTCTTATAAGCTCACCTATCTCAGGAGTAATAGCTGATTTATTCACGGAAAATATAGAAACTCATGCTTTAGAAACATCATATTTAAAACCTCTTATTTGGCTCAGATACATAGATGACTCTTTATTGCAATATGGCAACATAGAAAAGATAAATTAGATGATTTTTTCTTACATTTAAGTAATATGCATCCTCATATTAAATTTAAAATGGAGTCAGAGTCTGATGGAAAATGCCCATTTTTTGACATTCTAGTCACCTGAACACTAAATAGTTTATGTTTTTCAATTTACAGAAAGAATACACACACTGACAGATATTTACATTTCCATTCTCATCATCACCCCACTCAAATAGTTTCCATAGCCAAAACTCTTTTAAATTGAGCAATTAACCTTTCAGATAAGTCACATCTGAAAGAAAAAATAAATCGCATTAATAGTGTTTTATTAATAAATAGTTATAATTATAAATTTATTAAAAAAGCCTTATTTTAAGCACAACATGGACAAAATAAGAAAACAAAAAAAGGATAAATCAACTATTAGGATTTGTGTTCCATATGTAAAAGGAAATACAGACAGTATTGGATGTATATTAAAAAGCTATAATATAAATACACAATTTTCTACTCCTCAATAGATCAGCAATATAATAACCAAGCCTAAGGATTCAATTCCTTTTGAATCTCATGGTGTTTATCAAATTGCATGAGAAAATTGTAAAGCTTCTAATATAGCGATGAGTAATCATCACATCAGTATTAGCAGAAATGAATAAGCTAATGGAGTTAAACAACACTCATCATCATCAGCACTTTCACTCCATACTATAGATTAAGGTCATAAAATTGATTTTTCTAGCACCAAGATCATATCCAGATGTGATATTCTCTACCAGTGCCAAGTTAGAGAAACCATTGAGATACTTAAAGGCCAGATTGTATCAATAAGCGAGATGTTACATGCAAACTTCTTCCAATTTGGACAGATTTTTTTAAAAAAAACATTCTTAATTTAACATTTTTGCTATTGGTGGAACTTTAACGTTTTTTTTAAAATCAGTGATCGTATTGCCTCTACAACCATCTTTCTACCTTTTAGCACCCAGTAGATGAATTGTGTGTTCAAATCAAAACATGTATATATATATATATATATATATATATATATATATATATATATATATATATATATATATATATATATATATATATATATATATATATATATATATATACCACTTCAAAGGTTCCATCATGACATTCACATTTATTTTAAATTTTGACATTTATTCTCTTATGAGTATATTGTACCACCCTGAGGCAGAGCTGTAACTGCTACCAGGCAGGTCCCCAGGTGGTGGATAGGGGAATGGCCCCCAGATATGGGGGTCTGCTGTGAATAAGCATTTAGGCAAATAAGCAGTCCTGAACCAACAGCGGCAATGTTAATAGGGTGTGGGGGATCATAAGGGTGGCTCCTTATGTTTCCAGCTAAATACCACATAAACCCAATGATAACATTGTGCCAAGGCGAGTTTCTGGCACCATACCCAGAGGCCATGGCCATGGTAATGGAGAAAGCAGCATTATCATTACTGGCCCAAGGCAGAAGATGAAGATATCGGAATGGCTTGGTTCCAGAGATCTATGGGCATGGATGTAGCATCTTTAATGGCCATAGCACTGCAAATACCTAGAAAGATGCTGGTTTCCCATCTGGGGTTGCCCATGATGGGTTGGTGGCAGCAAGGGCATGCGGCTATAAAACCAGGACCTTGCCACTCAAACTACATGATGCGGAAAAATTCAGATAGAGATCTGATGTCCTAACAGAGGATATTCGTAGGGAAGCACCCTGGAACATGATGTATGCCGATGATATAGTGATTGCAACTCAAAACATCAAGGAAGCTCAGGATAGGATAGAAGAGTGGAGGAAAGCACTGGAGGAAGGAGGAATGAGAATTAGCAGAAATAAAACTGAAGTGCTCTTCTGTGGTAATGGTGGAGGAAGCATTTTGTTAGGGGGAAAGAAGTTGCCTGAGGCTGAAAAATTTAAATATCTCGGGGCCTGGATGAATAAAGATGGATCACTGGATGGAGAAGTTGTTGGGAGAACTCAAGCTGGTTGGAATAATTGGAGAAAGGTCTCTGGGATACTCTGCGATAGGAGAATAGGTGCAAGGTTGAAAGGAAAAGTATATAAAACTGTGGTGCGTCCGGCACTGATGTATGGTGCAGAAACATGGCCGATCACTAAGAAAATAGAAGACAAGCAATGTGTAACAGAAATGAGAATGCTTAGGTTTGCCTCGGGCCTCACTAGAAAGGACAAAGTGAAAAATGAAGTAATTCGAGAAAATATGAGAGTGAGAATGATCAGTGAAAAAATAAAAGAATCAAGGTTGAGGTGGTTTGGTCATGTTAAGAGAAGAAAATTACATTGGAAGGAAGATTTTGGAGATGGAACCACCGGGGAAAAGACCCAGGGGTAGACCTAAGATCAGATGGATTGATCGAGTGAGAAAGGACTTGCAGGAGATGTCACTTACGGAGGAAATGACTTTAGATCGAGTAGCCTGGAGAAGATTGATCCGCACCAGCGACCCCACTTGATGTGGGATTAATCAAGCTGTGGAAGAAGAAGAGTATATTGTACCACATACAAGTATTTATTTTTCTTTCAAAAATTTTTGCTGTTAAAATTGTAATTAAAATCTGTTTTAAGTTAATTTTATAAAAACTTTCAAAAACTAACATTTTGTTTTATCTTTGGAAAGTTTTTTTTATTATTATTAAATGAAAGATAATTGTGTTTTTGTTTATGAAAAGTTTTTTTTTTTCATCAAATGAAAAGTTGATTGCATTCTTTCTGCTTAATTATAATCTATTTTAATTTATCTTTATGATTAGAGATGTAATTTTGGATCAATTATGTTTTTTTTTTTTAATAATATAAGCCCTCATTATAATTATTAATTAAATTTAGTGTGAGATAGAGATTTGCCCTAGGCTAAGACTTATAATTAAAAAAGCAAGAAAAATAATGTGGGAGATACATGTGGCATATAAATAGCCCAGAACGTTAGAACTGATTATTATTATTTTTCTTTGGTCGCTTATTAGTCTGGTTATCTTAACCTAGATTATTGTGCTTCATAAAAGTGAATATGCAGCTTATTTTTGTTCAGCTAATTTGAAATATCCAGTTTATGATAAATCTCAATACATTGTTGTTCATTTCCTGTACCCTTTCTAAAGAGATTAGATTTGTTTACCTGTCGATGAGACATTTGACTGAACTCTTAGAATAATCTACTTCAAATTAACTGTGTTCACTTTCCACATGATAAGAGCTACATGTCATATGTATTCAAATCCTTAAAATGCTCTGCTTGCCAGTATGAGGATGGATCCAAAGTTCTGAGCTGTTCCTTCTAATAATACATTAAAAGCCTAAACTAAGACTGATTCCATGGCAATTCTCTATACTCCCCACCATTTAACATAAATCATTTGAAGACTTCAATAAATATTGCATGCACCTAATTGTGAGCACACACTGGACTCATGAGTGTCATAAAGTAACTTATTTTATATTTTTTCCAGGGCATTAATCTCTAGTAAAACCTCTGATCAATCTAAAGTAAACATTTGTATAGATTTCTCATATGTCATAATCATTTCATATATTATTTTATCTATTTGTGGGTGAAAAATATTATTTTTTTAGTTTGAATGCTATATTTTGTAATTTTCAATTATTCTTTTATTATGTTGTGGAGGGTGTGTATTGCATATTTCTTTTATTATGCATTTAGATTCCCATTTCTGTAATTTACATTCTTCATAAATGCTTGACAGATATTAAAAATTGTCTTATTGCTTACCTGTCTCTTTTTGAGACACTTTTAATTAAAGTAGAGTAGATTAGTAAATCGCCATCAGTTGGCTGATGATTTTTTGATTGGATAGTTTTACTAAAACAGTGGATTTTGATGTTTGTTTTTAATTAAGTACAATATAATATGTTTACATTATATTCACCCTACTTTTAAATGAGTCAATCTTGGTAATTTTAAACATAATTATCCATGAGCTGCCCTGCAGACATACAACATCTCTAGTTTCAATGTACTAGAGAGTGCTCATGCACACTGATTTGTTAATTCTTTACAAGACATTTTTTTGTTTATTATAGAACATCTTTGGATAGGAAAAATGTTTTTTTTTTTTATGAATCGTCAGGTGAAATAAATATATTTAAAATTTATTTCTTCCTCAAAGAAAATCTATCAGAAAATTAGTGTATCTGTGAGAATTTTTATTATTTACTTTTTCTCTCATACACACTTCATAAGAAATTTAGGCAAACTCTCCTACTTTTGTTTGTCTGCTTTTTAATTTGTTTTTTTTTTTTTTTTTATTATTCTTGGAATTTTAATAAACTATGAAATTATTATTATAAACTTAATACATTTTAAAATTATATTAGCTAACAGTTGTTCTAGTTTTATTTTCTCAATTGTCTAAACAATAGTTAAGATCTCTTACCAGCTCCCTGGGTTAGGCCAGTGCCAATCATCATCACCATTAACTTTTAATCACAGTAAATTAAATTTTCCAGGTGAAGTGATGTGATGAAATATATTGTGACTTCACCTTAAAGGAAGTCAATAAACTCTCAGCAATTATACCCAGAAAAACCTATTAGCTACTTTATTTTCCAATCTCCACTCTAAGTTATCCCATATTCTGCTACATCTCATCTCCACAACATAATCTTTGTTAACTCTTTGGACTTTATATCTAAATCCCATTTATCTTTTTCCAAACCCAGCATAAAAATCATTAATCACTTTATTCATATTTATTCTTCCATAACTTCATTATATGTATCTTTTCTATTTTCAAGCATTTACATTCAATTATCAGATGCCTAATATTAACTTTTTCTTCCTTACTCAATTTACAGAGTAAATCACCCATATTTTTCCATTTACATTTTGCCGGTCAAAATAGTATAAGCAAAAGTATCTCGAATCCGATCATGCTTGGGATACACAGGTCTGAAGCAAACCTGAATTCTAACCTATTTGCCTATTTTTCGAATCTCTGACCCAATGAACAACAATCCTGATGATATAGTAAAATTATTTTAATTCTAGGCCCAGGAGCAAAGTGATAGAACATAAGATCAGACTGATGATGATGATCGAGATAAGAGTGGCCCAGGAATTACATTTATCGAAGCTATATTTATTAATGCTAAGTTATTAGCTAAAGAAAATAATTCTAAATACTGATTAGAAATAATTCAAAAACAAACCAGCATTTTTTACATGAAATATATATTTAATAAAATATTGAGAAAACGCATATATATATATATATATATATATATATATATATATATATATCTATATATATATTACAAAAGTGTTTCACGTTGTGAATGATATTATACATTTACAAAACTTGTTGATTTGTTTTTATAAAATCCCCTTTACATTATTTATTTAACGAATATAGTTTTATGGAGTGTATTATAACTTATGTGGAGTTAATATGCCAATTTAATAACATTTTACTAACAGGACGTTCTGGATGCCTAAAATAAATATAAAAAATCATGACAGGTTTAGTAGTAAATGATTTATTTGATAAACAGGCAAAACATACAATTTTAATCATTTATCTATCTTATGAAAACCATTATATGTACTTTTATTGGCATTGTTTGGAAAAGACATTTAGGAGAATAAATTATACAATCATTAATACAAATTAGATTTAAGTCTATGGGAATCAATAAACATTTTTAAAGAAAGCAGTTTTAAAATTAACATACGGACTAATTAGCATGTTGATGCATTTCAGAAATGAGTCATTATTTCCAACTAATGAAAGGTCAAACAGGCATAAAATCATTAACTAAAACAATAACAATGCTAGCATGTAATAAAGAAATCTGGCCTTCATGGCAGTTTTGGATATCCTATCATTTTTAATAGAATATTTGAAACAACCTTAGATTTGATATGCCCATGCATTCTGGTGGAGCGATATCGATGAAAAGACTGAGTTTGAAATATAGAGCCAGATGTATGGTCATCTGCAGCACATCAACCACATAAGCCTCACGTTCCACAGGAAATAGTGTCCCTGATTATGAATGATTTTGAAAACTAGTAGGTGGAGAGATTTGCATTTCTGAAGTCCCCAAATAACAAAGCCATAAAGAAAATACGTGGAAGTACCATACGTGAAAAAAAAGGTCGTCCAGCAGCATTATACATATACAATAACTTAATATACTTTATTTGAAAGCCTGTAAATGGTTTGACTCCTGCACAATGATATATTAAAATAAAGAATCATTCAGAAAATTATACTAGAAAACAACTCTTTAACTAAAACATTAAACTAACAACATTTTATATTTAATTTCGATTCCCATATACGTATGAACTGATAGAATTAGCTTTCGAGGCAACAACAAGAAAAAGTGAAATAGTTATATTTAGGTTCACAATCTTTTAAAATGAAAATTTAAAGTCAAATTTAAATAAGAAAGTAAAATATGTATCCACAATAAAATATTTTAGATAAAAAAACATGAATAACATATTTAAATATAAACTCAACCTAGCGAGTGATTTCTGTTATAAATGAATAAAACTTTGTAATAAATTAAAACTTATTAGTAAACTTTCTAATAAATTTGACTGAAACCCCTGCTTCTTTCCCCATTAAACAAATAAAATAAACCCTTATTAGACTCATGAAGTTGAATGATTTTGGCATATTAATTAAAATAAATTATATATCTATTAAACAAAATAAGTTAACTATTTAGTTGAGCCACACAAAGCTATATAACATAAATTAAGCATAAAAGATCATAGTGAGAACTACATTATACAAGTAAGGGATTACATAGAGAGAGTTTTAAAGCAAAATTAGCCAGAAAGTTATAAATTAATACTTGAATTAACATACAAAAGATTTAACTATATCTTATTAGAAATTACAAAAGGAATTTACATATTAAGGCAGCTCTACATTAAAGGTTACCTAAGGATAGCAGCATGGCGGCATTATTCACAATCAGCAATTGGAACAGCAATCATGCAGTCATCTTGTACAGCCAGTCAAATGAATGGAACTTGATGGCATTAGATAGACAGTCTTCTGAGAGGGAGGAGAAAAGTGCTTCTTTTCTACTCACAGTTCATAGCACCAAACTTCTTTTGACTTTTTAAAATGTTAGGATCTTGAAACGCTTCGAAAGTAATGGATAGAAAAACTGAAAGTAACTACTAAACTCAAGTGACTAAAAACTGAACTCCTTTTGTTCTATGGCCATTTTTATACACATTTTAATCCCTCCAAGAATGCAATTTTAGTTTCCCACAGCTATCTCTGTAATCTCTTAATTAAATAAAAAAACACATTTAATTAGTAAAATATTTTTTAAAACAGATAAATCTCCAAATACCATTTGATGTATTGTTAAAGAATTGAAAACAACGAACAAAAGAATTGCTTATTATTTTTATTAAGATTTATAATTTTAATTAATGAAAACAGTCTGACTATAGATCAAGATAATTTCAGTATTTTGAGCCTTCCCCATTTTTCTTTGTTGTTACATTCCAATAGTTTAATTAAATATAAATATATAAAAAGTTATTTACAATTTATCTAACATCACGTCTATCTTTCAGCAATAAATATTAATAGAATTATTGCTTCGTTCATATATATATATATATATATATATATGCATCATGCACACTACTGTTTTACTTTACTAAATATTTTTTTAATTTTATTAATTTCTCTAATCATTATGCATGCATACACTGTGTGGGCAAATGGCATATATTTATGGTGATGTCTGAATTTCAGGCCATACAGGAGGTTAGTGTAGATGGTGAATCATGAAGCTCAATGATGATTAGACATTGACTGCTTCAACATGTATATTCTTTTGTTGGTAAAGATCCTTTTCGAGCATTAAACAATAAACTACTTTTCTTACTATTATCATATATTAAGTCACACCTAATATATTTTATTTAGTTCTATATATCTTTAAACTGTTTTTATTCTCCATACTAGTTCTCCATCTTTCTAACTCTCTATTCTTTATTAATAAACATATTCTTTTGTCCCATTCCTTATCACTATAACACTCAACAATCCTCCTAAAATAATCATCCCATCTTTTGTACAAATATACTGATGTAAATTATTTATCCAAATCTTTTGCATACCAAATTACCTTTCTCACCCATCTTTTGCCTGCTGTTTACTTGTAACCCAATTAAATACTATTTTGGCTATTCTTTTATTATCCATAAACTGCAATCTAACCAACATTTTTATTTTACTTTTTGCATCTCTCATATAAAAACTTGACCATCCCATTACTTTTTGAATTGCCTCCTTTTCTGTTCATACATATGCATCCAATGCATGTCTTCCTTCTTCTATTTGTACTTTTTCTAAGTAATCTAATACCCCTTAACTAACACAATGCATCAATACCATAATTTTACCATGATACTGCAACTCCCAACCATATAATTCTAGCTATATCATATTTATTATATGAAAATACTGTTAATTTCTTTATCAATCCCTTTCTTTTCTGTGCTTCATTTATCAATATTTTTCCCATTCATCCAAACAATTTTTCTGATTACTTAAAATAATTCCTAAATAATTATATATATTCATCACACTTAACTTAATATCTCCCAATAAAAATTCTACATCTTTTTTCCCCAGTTTTAACCATCAATATATTTTCTTTTCTAAATTTAATCATCAGTTTTTTAACCACCATTACACATGTCCTTAGCATAACTTCCATATCTTCTCTTCCTTCTGTACACAAAAATATATCATCCACAAAAAATGACCTGACAAAACTCTTCTAGCCACCATATATAGAAAGCTTTATATAAAACTGATGTTATCATTATTTATCTATAATTATTTAACTTTCTATTATTTGTTACCCTTTCTAATAAATAATAATCTTATTCTTGTATTACTCCAACTACTTGGAAAAAATCTTAATTCTGTGCCATCTTATTAAAACAAGATAATAACTTTGCTTTTGCCCTATACCATAAATTCATTACCATGTCTGTTACCCATCTATCTAAACCTCTTGCCTTTGCATTTTTCAAATTCTCTTCTACCTCATTCAGTTCATTTTATATAAACTTAATATTTAAATTACTTTAAGCTTTCATGCTTTTTATCACTCTATTCTTCACATATAACATCTTTTTATATCTATTTAAAGTTATTTCTAAATCTTTTCTAGAACTACACTCTATTCTCCCATCATCTAGTAATACAATATCTCTCTCCGCTATATTCCCCCTTTTAATGTAATACCAAAATTTTTTACTCCCAAGACTTCCACTTTTATTAATATTCTCTAACAATTTACTAATCATTTTCATTATATCTATATAATTATCTATTTTAGCCAACTTCTTTTTTTCTAAGTACTTTTCCCATTTAGCATTAGTATCTTTTTCACTATCCTTGTTCTTAATAGCACTTTATGATGTGACCTTGTGGCGCCCTCTGTGATCGAAAGAAGATGGAGTGACCAGTATATATATATATATATATATATATAATTATAATTGAAATAATATTTTTAAACGGTTTATAAACAATTCAAACAATCTTTAAATCCGCAGAAGTACTTTCGGTTACTTTCAAACCTGCCTCAACTGCTATTAAATTCAAAAACTAAAAGCGGAAGCAAACGTCATCAATTCAAATTCCACGAATCTCGTATTTTAATGTTAGAGCTTGTCGATTTATCAAATGTGTTTTATTTGATAATCGACAAGCTTCTAACATTAAATACGAGATTCTGGAATTTGAATTGATGACGTTTGCTTCCGCTTTTAGTTTTTGAATTTAATAGCAGTTGAGGCAGGTTTGAAAGTAACCGAAAGTACTTCTGCGGATTTAAAGATTGTTTGAATTGTTTATAAACCGTTTAAAAATATTATTTCAATTATAATTACAATATTATTTTTAATTAACGGATATTTTTATTTATTTTATATATATATATATATATATATATATATATTTGTAACTAAATTATAAAATAGATTTAAAAAATAATTTATAATATATAGTGTTTTACAAAATAGTACTATCAAAATAGGTTGCATGGAAAAGAAAAGATAGCAAAATAATATCATAGTCATTTCTGGTATCTGGAGTATTTCAAATCCTAGCTGAGCAGCCATTGTAACTTAAATAAACAAATAGTTCCACATTGTAACTTATGAAAAAATATCAAATGGGTGATTACATTTAATTAAAATATTTTAAAACAAATCCAACAGTATTTTTACCCACTATTTATCTCTTAGTTTTATTAAATGAATATCTAAGTTAATAATAAGTGAATATGGTTTATCAGGGCACCAGTAGTTATCTGAACATATACAAAGTTATATTATGTATCCCTTTCAAGTGCACTGGGTTTGAACCCATTTGTTAACTTATTTATAACAAAATGTAAGATTACAAATTTTAGAACCATATCACATGTGCACTAACATTAAGGAAAACACAAAACATTATTATGATTTAATTGTGCATATAAAATTCATCAGACAAAAACTGTCACTTAAATTTTAATCTTATGAAAGAATTTTAATATTTTTATAAGTTTTACTAGCTCATATTAAACACTATCAATTTATGGTGGCAATTCACTCATCCTTGAATGATGTGGATGGTGGAATAAAGATTATCACCTTATAATGGCTCACAAATGATAACCAAATACAGGGAAAGTCATTATTTATTTGTGGCCATTAATCACATTATCTAAATCAGTAATTTAAACCATGATGATGATGATGATGATGATAATGATGATGGTGGTGCTTTTTCCCATAGCTTTAGAACTAAGCCTAATGTAAAATTTAGCTTTTTAAAATTCATAATTATTTGCCTAACTTTAGCATATTTAAATTAGAACTTCAACAGTTAATATTCACCAGTGATAATGAATGATTATAACTAATTAAGAATACCCTTAATAAAAATATATGCCTCTTTTAATAAAAAAAGTAACATTTATTACTGGACTACTAAAATATACATACTATTTAAAGATAGAAATGAAAATTTATATGACTAACAATTATGAGTTACTTATATTGAAATCATAATATTAATATTAAATTCTCTCCCCTTTCCCATTAATGACAGTATCCAACATTTATCAAAGTATAATGTATATCAATTTTGATAATAAATTACTAAAATTTTCTATTCACAAGAAAAATATTTCATAAAAAAAATAAACACTCTTTGTGCACACATACTCTTTTAACCCTATAAATCTACTTAACATATAAAATAAAATGATTAATTAAAAAGTGTTAGTTAGATTGAGAAGTAAAACATTTAGAGAAACAAGTTCTAAATCACTTATCCCCTCCTCTAAACTATTGAGGTCACTAATCATTGTCTCAAAAACCATAATCTAACTTCTCTATTGTTACATTTCTATTACTTCCAATATTCATTCCAAGTATACATGTGGCAAGTATGCTTATATTACTGTTTATGTGTGTGTTGAATCCCATTATGAATAAAATATTTAAAAATAATAATAATAAAATAATCTTTTACATATTAACAACATTTCATAAATTTAAATTAATATACAATAATACACTTTATAAAATAAAATTCATCAATAAATGGGTATAATAATTTTCAATTACATAAAATCATTCATAAAGCTTATAGATATTATTTCTGAAATTCTTGGTTTTACTCGATTTTGGTTATTTTTTTATAATTCGGAGACAATAAGAGATAAAACAAAAAAATGTTATTAAAAATTTTTCCAATAGACCTTGATATCATAAAAAAGGAAAAATATATAATTAAAATTCATATTACCATTCCTTTTATTTTCTTGAGGCTTCCAAGAGTTCAAATTCAGATTGTTAAATGTCACTTGCAGCAAACACATATGCCAATCTGTAACATGCATATATGACCAATTTTCATGATTCACTGGAACAGACTTTTTCCTTTTTTGACTTGAGGCTTGTAATTCTTTTATGACAATGATGATTATGATGTTACTTGCTTCAGTAGGATCCATTTGACCTTGAAACTGTTTCTTCTTTTCCTGTTCAGCAGCATTCTTTTAATAGATTAAGGATATCTGCTGTTTTCATATTTATAATTTTTACTAGGATTTAAACTCAGTCACAGGCATAACTTAACTAGCATGGTTTAACACTTTTCAGTAGTTTATGTATTTTCATTTAGCTTTCAAATGCAGGTGAATGTTTCTTCTATTTAAAAATATGGATGAGCAGTCAGTCACTTCAATTTTACTTTTCACAATCAGTCATAAGATGTGGAATACTTTTTATTCAGATCTTTTCATATGTGCATTGATTGATGGCTGGCCGGTGGCTGCATAGACAAAACGTATATATTTTGGTCTGCAATTGGCTCTGAAATTTTCCAAACAAAACTATATATAAAATGACAGCAATGCAAATTAACATTTATTTCAGAATTTATCTTGTCCTTTACACAGTTTCAATATTTAATCTATAATCTGTCTATATTTTATTTCCAAGTGATTAAGGATTTTTATCTAATCATTAAAAAACCTACTTTTATTAATAAAATCATTTAATCAAAACTAATCACTTGCTTCAAATTTACAGACAGTAAGAAAATCCAGACATCTGATTTTTGTTAATTAATTAGCTCAATTTAAAACTGGTCATCTGTTTCAAATATACTGTTGGCAAAAAATAAATATAAAATCCAAACTAATAATTTTGCTGATAATTAATCAGTCTGCAACTTTTTAACACCTTTATCCCAAATCTTAGTTTTATAAAATTTAATTACCCTTCTTCTTCTTCTCCATCCATCTTTGATTTACAGATTTTCAGCTATATTGCCAACTGAAACACTTTTCAGTTTAATTAGTACTTTACAAAACAATAAAATCTCTCTACTTTTGATATGTTAAACTGATCTGAACCAAATGTTTTATTAATAAAAGTATAACTGGAAATTTATCCATGCAATATAGATGCACACACTTGGTCACCCAGAAGACTTGCTTATCTAAAAATCTGAATGCTTTTTTAGAAAGTATAATTTAATATTCAAAATTAAATCATTAGAACTATTAAATTTAAATTATGACCATAGAAAAAAATAGAAATAGAAATAAAAATAGCAGAATTTAGCAAGTGAAGATTAATTTTGAAGAAAGTTAATATTCAACATATAAAAATGACAAACTGAATAGTTTCTGTTCACAGACAACTCTCTATATGTGTTATAACCTTACTTTTAAAATAATTATTGAATAATTCAAAGAATGCACTAACTTTTCAGTTATATCAACACAAACAAACAAATAGCATAACTCTTCTCCTACTCTCTTTAGGCTTGTGGAAATGTGATCCTGTAGGGTTTAAACTTGGGTGCCCTACAGCTTCCTTTTTATATAAGAAAATGTGATGATAATTTTTTTTTCTGAATTTTCATTTTGTGCACATTATTCAACTTTAGCCACAGGCTAAATTGAAATAGGAATATATATTGTGCCCTTTTCTATAGGTCGGTAATAGTTCATAACAGTCAATTACTAAAAATTTTAAATTTAGAATATGTTCTTTTAATATGGTAATTGTATTAAGTCAATTATATCTTTAAAGTACAATTTGAAGCTAAAGTGAATACGTTGTATATAAAATTATAGCGAATTATTTAAAAAATGGTTATGTAAAGCTTAAAATATTGTTTCATATGGTTGTAAAAGCTGGCCATATTAAATAACTCAGCTATAAAAAATTAAAAGTATATTTAATAAGCTCAATTTTAATAGTCTTAAATGTATAGATAAATAAATGTTATACAGTATTTAAATTTATATGTGTAATAATCAAAATTAATATAATATATTTTAAAAATAAACTTTATGATGATGAAAATTATATCTAGTTCTATATTTTTAAAATTATTCTTCCAAATTTTTTATAATTATATTATTAAATATAATAAGTGTATCAATTTTATTAGTCTAGGCAGAGAAATAGATTGAAAAATCGTCTGTCAAAGTTATTAATCATGTGACTTGTATACTATATACTTTCACACACGTGCTTGTTTGTATTTAAAGTAACAAAGTTTAAAATATTTTAAAAGTTATATTATAGAATTGGATGGAATTGTCACCTAGCAAATAATAAATATTAAGTTAACTATCATATGTAATGTTTTAAGTAATGTAATAAAGACGAATATAGATATAATAAAAATTAAATATTTTGTTTAAATAAAAATAGATAAATGGAATAAGTTATTAAGGTTATTTTAAAAGTTATTTTAAATGTTTAAATAATTTTAATAAAATAATAATTGATTCAAAAGTAATATTTTAAATAATATTTTAAGTTCATTACATCATAATTTCTAATTTTGAAATTCAATTCTGCTATAAACTGAAAATATGTAAATTTGTTCTCAAGTTAAAGTAAGAATCAACCAATCAAATGAGGTATTCTTACAGACTATAAATATGAATTGCACGGGGGTATAAGGGGAGATTAATAATGTATTAAAACCGGAGAAAGGTAAATTATAATTATCAAAGAGATAGTATTTATTTTTAATTTTTTTATTTTAGTCAATTTTTTTTTTAGTACTTTCTTATCGTTTTATTTGCAAAAAACTAATTGATAATTTTTTAAAGTATTTTTGCAAAAGAGGGTGTTAAAATATAATAATTTAGAAACTTCGTGGAAATGATTTTCTAATTTTTAAAGTACTTACCAGAAGTATTTTATCTAAAAGTTTAACCTAAACTTTGCAATAAAAATGGATATACTACGAAATAAAATGGATATAAGTTGTAATGCTGAAAAAATGTTTGGAATATTTATTGATACAGCTTTATTAATATTTCACCAAAGAACTGTTTTGGTATATAAAAAACCACAACTCGGACATCATACAGAATCTAATGAAAAAAATTGGAGACGCATTATTATTTATAAGCCTATCCAAGATTTATTTTTTTAAATAGTAATAAGACAATTGTATATTGCATGAATTATTTTATATAATATTATATCAAAAGGAGTAAAATGTTATATCCTTTCTGAAGGTAACATTTTTTTTTCATTTTTTAAAGTGATATATAAAAATACCAAACGAAAGTTTAAATGTATCAAGAAGGAAACATATATAAAAAAGTGAACACATAGTTGAATAAAATATGGATCCATGGAAATACAAATAGTACTTAAAAGTTTATCGAATATTTTTAAAGTTAAATTAGATGGATTGATGCATTGGATACGCAGAGAATATTGGTAGAGAAGATTAAGAAGCTTCACGGGATTAATTAATATTATGATTTAATAATTATCACCCTAAATACTAAAACCAAGGATTATTTTCTATAAATTTTATTAAATGGATTAATAATTATTTTTATTTTAAACTTTAACACGCTTGGAGGAGAACATTTTTAAAAACTCTAGAGAAAATAATAAACATTTTGGACTTATCAGGAACTATCGTCAAGAAAATATGTAATTATAGTATTGATTCCTTTTATTTTGTTAACCTAGTTTAAATCTAAATTTTTATATAAGATTAGGAAAAACATAAAAACATTAATTTATTAATATTAAAATTTTATAATATAACAATCTAATAATTTAGCTAAAAATATTTTAATATAAAGGGTATGGGTGTGAATTTTTTTTTATATCTGCAATGCTCAAGTGGATAAAGGAAGCCTACTGAACATGATGACTAGATAAAGGTTATTGGTAATAATAATAACTATTGATAATTTATAATGTATATTTTCTTTTGTTTTCTTTAGATCATCTATGAATTGTAAAGATGAAGTTTAAAAGTTTTTTTTTTTTATTATAAATGTAAACGCATTTTTATATAACATTTTAAAAAAAACATTATGAGATAGGATTGATTTGAAAATATGCATAAGATGATTTTTTTTTATTAGTGATATAATCCAACATAACAAATAATTATGTGATTCTTTTAAAATTTTCATGTTATTGGATATTCAAATATTGTCTAAGTAGATTGTATATGATTAGACATATAGAAAAATAAATTAAGCAGACTTTTCTTATGGAATTGTAAGATTGTTTAACTATTATTGAATTTTATTTATTGTTTTGTAAATGCAGATAGTTATTTATCGATGTAAGATGTGGGAAATCTTGAAAAATAATGTTGAGATAGTGGCTTGGAAGTACTTAGTGAACGGGAAACCAAGATGATGTTTTAAGAAATAGGATGTTATAAGGAATGGAACTAATATTTAGTTTTTATGTGGTTATTAGCATAGTTAACATAGCCCTATGACTGATACACATTTTATTGGACAGTGTTTATATTTCTTTAAATATTTGATGTTCTAATAAAGCTGAAGAAATAGCTTTAACATTGTCCCTGTACTAGAGGATATTAGGCAGGTAAATGTCATACCTCTTCGCACTGTGCCATGATTTTGAGATATGTTAAGAGTAATACTGTAGCTTTCTTCCTTAATCCTATGCATCTGTTTTCACTATCTTTATTTCGTGTAACTACATCGTTTAGTAAGATATGTTTAAGAGAAATGATAAATAATTTAGAACTTAGGTTATGCTATCGTTTTGTATAAGATTGGTTTATTTTCTTAGAAGGAATAGGATGTTATAACTTAAAATTGAAGATCCAAAGTATCCTAAGGAAAGAAAAGAATCATAGAATATATTTTGAATTTTATTTCAGAAATGAAATATAATTTTTTTTAAATAGGGTATCTAAACAAAGATATTTTCTTTAAAGTGATAATAATTTTAAATGCTTTAGTATTATTTTTTTTAAGAGAAAAATAAGTATTGCATATTTTTAAAATACAATAGTACAAAGTAAATTATGTAAACAATATGTATAGTATATTTTTTGTTTATTGATTAACAGAAATATATTGATGATTACACTTATATAATACTAAAATAAGGCTTAAAGAAGAATATATTATGATTAGTAAACATTGTGTGATAAATACTAAAATCTAGTACTGAATTTTTGGATAATATTTTGTGTAACATCTCTGACTTTGCAAGATGAAAATATTTAATATTTTGAGAAATCCATACTCATTATTTTTGATTCTATATAATGTTTTCCTATGAATTTTTTTTTAAAATAAGATAGTTTAACAATATTAAGGATAAAATGTTGTTGCTAATAAAGTAAATAAATATATTTGTAATAAGTTAACCATAATGAGAAACCAAATAGTAACATTTTTTTTTTAATTTTGTCCTAAATCTAAATAAAGATATAATTGAAATATAAATTATTTTTTTTATAACCCAGTAGATCAAACTGTAAAGTAAAAAAGTTAAGGATATCCACTGTCAATAGTGTAAATAAATTGTTTATTTATTTATTGTTAGCAATAAACTTTGTTAAATTTTGTTATTTCAAAAATGTTGTGTCCGAGTTATTTATTTCTCCACATCGCTGCATGAAATCATGATATATGCATAATAATTGAAACAAATATATAATTTTGCACAAAAAGATAAATAGAGAATTATTTAAGAATTTTAATATTTTACTGATATTTATTATAATTAAATAATCATAATCTTACATTATTTTAGGGGTCATAAATCAGTTATCACAATATTATATTAAATTATATGCTATCAGTTGCCACACATATTTTGTTTGTCAGATTATTAAAATGCTACCACATATTTATTATATCATTAAATGAAGATATAAGATCATATTATATTATTTCATTATTTTATTATGGTAATAAAATTATAGTAAAAAGAAAAGTTATACAGAATTAGTTAAACAATGAAGAATATTATCACTGTTATTTATTATTATTAGTTTAAGTGTAGTAGATTATGACATAAAATCCCTTCTCATATTTTACTACCGTATTTTTCAATTAACTTAGAGTAAACTTTATGAACCTGAGATTATTTTATTTGAGCTAGATTATTATAAATAGAAGATTACGATTTAATTGTTGGTTTAATCTTAGTGAGTAGAAGTTATTATAGTCGTAAGAATACTATGAGTTTCTTATTTGAAATAGTAATAAAAGGGGGATAGTGTTCTTATGCCATTTAGGTAGTATCCTGTAGGATATTGGCTCAATGTAATTTATCTTGTCACCTGTATTTTCACTTCAAGTCTCATAAAAATATTAAATATTTATTTAATTTCTTTTATAAATTGAACCTTATTCGAATTTTAAATTTGAGCTAGTGAAATATTTGAATTTTAATGCTGAATATTTTAATTATTAATTATTAACTGAGATAGAACCCGTTTTATTTTATATCATATATTATTTGGAAGTGAAGATGCATGAGATGAAGGATAGAATATATATATATATATATATAATGCTCGGTTTTCATTAACATAATAAGTCTTCATACCGATTAAAGCCATTTATGTGCTTCTTTGAATAGTGATTTGCACTTTTTTATCATACATCATATATAATATGTATTCAGGCCCACATTTTGAAATATAATAAGTACTTAAATACCAATGTTTTAATAAAAAAACATTTTTATAATGCTTTTTTAATCGAAAATATTACTTGCAATGTTTATGCAAGTGCATAGGTTTAAATTAAAATTTAGCTTTTCATAGTTTAATTGGCAAACCAAACATCCACTAAAGACAAGTAAACCTTATCTCTATGATGTTTTGAATATTGTACAAATACCTAGCAAAGACATTACATTAATTATTTTATTAATTGAATTAATAATTTCAATTATTAAATACCAATGTCAGAATTTTACATTTTTTTGTTTGATTTAATATGGTTTACATTAAAGAACACTTGTAACAAATGCAAATATTTTTTGAAACTATGCATTATTTGTAAAGTTTTATTTTCTTACCAATTGTAATTTCAATAGAAACTTCTTATATTTCCATAATTTATTATATTCATTTTATATTAAATTTCAAAATATTTGTTACAAAAACTTTATAAATGTGTAGTTTAATGGAATTCCAAATGTCAATAAAGTTAATTTATTATTTTTTTTTATTGGTATTTTTTTGAAGGTTGCTTACAATTAAGTAATTGTATAAGTAACATAAAAATTAAAACTCCAAAACTATAAATATCAAAACATGATCAAAGCATAAAACATCACTAGTGATTTGACAGTCTATAAAAAATAATATTAATAGATTTTTATTAAGACTATCATAATTACTAAATAAATAAATAGACACATTGTATATTCTTTTCAGATGTAAAATAATATAATTAATTGTAAAACGACAATAGTCTTGCAAAGAAATATGTATAAAATGTAAATTTTGTGGGAGAAGAAAATTATTTTAAATGTGATCTAATATTCTTAGATTTTATTTTAAAATTACATGATAGAAGTTATTCTGAAAACTTAGTTTATAGTTAGCACATGTGTTTATTATTATTATTATTATTATTATTATTATTATTATTATTATTATTATTATTATTATTATTATTATTATTATTATTATTATTATTATTATTATTATTATTATTATTATTATTATTATTATTATTATTATTATTATTATTATTATTATTATTATTATTATTATTATTATTATTATTATTATTATTATTATTATTATTATTATTATTATTATTATTATTATTATTATTATTATGTTTCAATGATAAGCTTTATTTGTCTTAAAGATTACAACAATTTACATAGCTTGGATTGCTGTGTTTACATGGGCAATCCATAATTGTAGGTTTACATATATAAAAGTTGATTTATTGATTTACATGAGATTACAAAAAAATTGTCATGCTGTGGATTATTTACAAAGGTTTTTAGTTGGCTTGGCTTCCCATGGTTTCATTGGCAATCCATAGGTGTAGGTTAATTTATTTATGCTGTGGAATAGTTAGAAGGGTTTTACATAGCTTAGATTGCTATGGTTACATGGGTAGTCTGTAGTTGTAGTTTTACATATGTAAAAGTTCTTTTATTGGTTTACACAAGATCTACATAGATTGTCCATTATTTATAACTTTGCTGTTTGTCTGAGCATATTATTATTATTATTATTATTATTATTATTATTATTATTATTATTATTATTATTATTATTATTATTATTATTATTATTATTATTATTATTATTATTATTATTATTATTATTATTATTATTATTATTATTATTATTATTATTATTATTATTATTATTATTATTATTATTATTATTATTATTATTATTATTATTATTATTATTATTATTATTATTATTATTATTATTATTATTATTATTATTATTATTATTATTTCAGGAATTAAAAATGCAGTTTTATAATGAAACATTTATATTTTTTTATTTTTACAGGTAACGGGATTTAGCCATAATGCATGGTAAAATTTCTAAGTTTCAAATTTTTTTACATAAATATTTATATCAAACTCCAAAATAAACTTTTATTTTACTGACTTAAAAAAAAATAATAATAAATAAAAATTTAATATTCTGAGTCTATGAATAAAAATGCATTTATTTCGAAGGAAAATATAAAACTCATAAACTAATATATATATATATTAACCAAAAAATATATGAAAGAAATTTACAATATAGGAAATTTCTGGAAGTAGAGGAACGATCTGTTAATAAACCGAGCTATGCATTGACGCTAATTTTATGGTAAAAAGTAGGTAAATTTATTTTTAGTGATTTATTAAAAATAAAATAAATGATCATTTTAATCTTCATTCCTTTTGTTGGCATCAAATTACTAAAATGATTTAATTATTTATGTTTTTATATTATTATTATTATTATTATTATTATTATTATTATTATTATTATTATTATTATTATTATTATTATTATTATTATTATTATTATTATTATTATTATTATTATTATTATTATTATTATTATTATTATTATTATTATTATTATTATTATTATTATTACTATTATAGCTATTACAAATAATTGAAGAAATGATGTGCCATAAAATATTATTTTTTCTGATATTTAAAGACATAAAACCTAAAATAAAAAAAATATTAAGTTTTATTTTAAGGCTTTACAATATTCTGTAAGGATTTTTAAATAGAATAATGGTGAATAAGTAATAAAAATATATTCGTCTATTATAGTTATATATTTATATCTTAAAATACAGCTTCAAATTACACGTCAACGATTCATTTACTTTACAAAAGCAAATAGTCGCTATTTTCTAAAGACGCTTCAATCAGTAATTGATTTTATTTTAAATAGTTTGTATTTCTATGTGTATTGATTTTAGTTACAAAACTGTCAATTACTTTGCTGTAAAGAATAAACATATTTGTAATTTAAAGATATAGATAATTAAAAAACAACCGAACTTACAAACCTAGAAATACATTTTAAACTCGTTAGCTTGAGGAGATCTCAGCTGATCACTTTATTCTACTTGAGTGATAAACAACAACAAACGTGGTAATTTGTGAGAAACAGTTATTGGGACTGTTTCTCTATAAAAATCAAAAAACAACGTTTTTAACGAGAGAAAAAACAACAACTAATTTATAAGTTTAACTAACATAATAGAAAGTGTATAGACTTGTTTGAAAAATAAATAAATTACAGAATATGGATGAAATAAACTTGAAATTAGCAATTAATATATACGTAATTTTTAAAAAAAAAATCCCTACAGTAATTTACTGAAAAAAAAAAAAGAAGATGTCTTATAGCATTTCCTCAAAAATAAAAATAAAATAAGTAAAAGGTAAGGCATTACTCATTAAAAATGTAGAGAACATGGTGGTCCTGATCGCGGAGTGCAGGGATATTTTTATTTATTTGATGGCCTATAAATTAGCATAGGATGTTCGGAAAAAATATATAAAGTTGATTAAATAATTTTTAAATTCACTTGGTTTAAAAGCCAATCATAGAATAAGGCTGATGGATGCTCTTTTATCATGTCATAATACTCCTACTATATATATATATAATGACCAACTTGGTCTATATTTAAATGCCAGAATTATTATATTCTTAAAAAAAAGTTAGCTTACTTTATTTTTATTTTTTCAACTGATTTTTAAAAAAAGGATTAATAATTTTCATTATAATAAATTAATACATTGTACAGGCTTAAACCTGCATTTATATATGTAATATATGCGGGATTCGAACTTGGACTTTCACACGACCCACTATTCTCAATGACATCTCATATTGCTAACCACCCGATCACACACATGCTGAAAAGATAAATAATCACCAATATATGTATTTCATGCTAAACCAGCAATCATCAGTTGGTCTAGATTACTATCCTCATATATATATATATATATATATATATATATATATAGGATGAGTATATCTAGATATATATATATATATATATATAATCAGTCCTCAGCTTTATATTAAGATAGACAATATTCATACTTTAATGGACAGGCTTCAAACTATTCCAATTCACAACTCTCCAGCTTTCAATTTTATTAAAAATCTGATGGTGGAACGTTCAAAGCCCTTGGTCTATCTTAATATAAAGCTGAGCACTGATTACATATATGTGTGAGAATAGTAATCTAGATCAACTGATGATTACTGGTTTAGCATGATATACCTATATTAATGATTATTTATCTTTTCAGCATGTGTGTGATTGGATGGGTCAGCAATATGAGATGGCACTGAGAGTAGTGGGTCATGTGAAAGTCTGAGTTTGAATCCCACATATATAATAAATTGTGATCAATAATACATCATTATATAAGGCAACGTTCATGACAATTTAAATTAAAGTTTTGTTAACCATCTATATATTACATTGTATACTGTAATAAAATTTATTAATTTTTTCCTAAAAAGATTGTGTAGATTGAAGTACATATTAATATATTTATTTTTTATATATATTTATTTACTGCACACATTAAACAAATATTGCATGAACATAAACAAACAAAATAGTATATTATTATATAGTGTGTATATGGCTGTATATGTGTTTTAATTTATATAATTAAAACAATGTTAAATTATACTTATTTAAATTATTATATTTGTACAATAATTTCAGCAGGTATATATATATATATATATATATATATATATATATATATATATATATATATATATATATATATATATATACAAGATGTGTTCATATTTTGCTGAAATTATGATTTTAAAATGCATTTTAATTTGCAGATTTTATAAATATCTTATTATAAAGTTGATAAACAATTGTATTTCACAAGCACATATGTATTTTTTTTAAAAAAACCTTTATTGAGTAAAATTTAGCTTATCATAACAGAGATTATAGCAGTAAAATATATAGGAGTGAAAACCATAGGAATGGTTTCTAGGGAAATTATCTAAATGTTCTATCATTAAGAAAAACATATTTAAATCTGTGATTGTACATGGGTTACTCTCTCATTATCTGCATATAACTAAACAAAGTCATTGCATTAAATATAATATTAATAGTTGGATTTATTATAAAAATGCATGTCTAGCCAAAGTTAAAATATAAACAGTTTGCTCCACAAGATGTTTGAGAGGTCTGCCAACATCTTAAAATAAATTATCTCATCATGTCATGCATTTACAGTGATACAGGAATATATTAATTCATGGAATAATATCACTGCTACAATGCATAATATCAAGAAAGTAAGTTAAATGTTACAATGTGGAATTTATTATAGATTACATTTTTAACAATACAACAATTTTTATTGTGGAATATCTAAAAATTAACCAATGCTGATATCAATATAAAATGGAAAATATTAATTTCTTAAAATATTGCTGTGGGGTATTTTATTTAAAATGTATATATCATTCTTTATTTTGATAGGTATCTCATAACAACTTGTAATAAATCATCTCTTTGTATAAAAGCATTTGCACTATCGATTGAATATATTTGTTTTTTGCATAATCTCACTGTTGCCATGTATAATATCAACAATAAATGATATCATGTGTCATTTATTATAGAATAAATTTTCAATAACACTGAAATGTTTATCATGGAATGACTAAGAATTAACCAATGTTAATATTAGTATAATCATGGAAAGTTTTTATGTCTCAATAATTTTACTGTGGAATATTTTATTTAAAAATGCATATTTTGCTCAAGCATTTAAAATTTTGTTTTAAACACTATAATTGATATATAATTGACCTTCAAAAAATGTTTATTTAATATATCTTCATACTATAGATACCACTATTTGATCTTAGTAAGAGTATCAAAGAGCCATAAACTTCAATTTGATTGTGTTTCTGCATATATATATATATATTGAGCATGGTTCTACAAGAAGTGTGACAATTGTAGTCATATGAAAATTAGGGGTTAAATAAGAGAGAATCTGAGATTGCAATGTCAAAAAATAGAGGAGCCATTTCCAATAGTATACCATAGTAGGACAAAATTATGAGGATAGTGTAGACCATCAATAACCCCATATAAACAAAAATAAAGTTAAATATAAAATGATGAGCATGAGAGATAGACACATAAATAACTATAAGTTCACCAGCATTACACACAAACTATAATCATTCATGATCATGAAGTATTAACAATAATAATAAGTCAACATTCAATTTTGTGACTATATTTGAAAATGGTCTAAAATAGACAAGGCTATTTATTTAACCACTGCCAAACCTAGGGCATGGATACAAACAATAAATATCTGGATGCAAATACTTAGATGATATTCCATCAAAATATAACAATAAATCAAATATTCTGAGATACAAAATACATCCTGACCATCAACAATGTCCTGGCTACATTGGACCATTAATGTTTTGACCAACTATACACTAAATTTCTAAAAAAAGTAATAATGAACTTTAAAGGATTTCTTTTTTGTTCCAACCAGAATTATTATCATGTGGATGTCCCTACTACTAAACATAAACCCTTATTTCATATCATTGTTATCACAAATTTACCTCAAAAAACAAGAGATCTATAAGCTATTACTGTTAGCAACAGATAAATAAATAAAGCAGCTTATTGTAAATCATTTCAAATAATATCTAGATTTATCCAACTAATGGTAAATAGTTTTATTGGTGTCATTTAAACAAAATCTAGATCAGTAAGCTGCAATGAAATAAAGTCCCTTTCACTGCAATTTATGAAATATGAGTGTCTTATTTAATAACTAACTGATTAGAAATAGACAAAAATGTCTGATAGTAAGAAATTTTAAACACCCATTTCATCCTAAAATTAATTTTTATAAAATTTATAATCAATCAGGTGATTTCTATTCATAAATTAACTTTAATTAATTAAGTTATTGCTTTAAAATAACTAAGATTTGGAAAAACAATATTCAAAAATCAAAGGTAAAAATATTTGATTTAGATTAATTAAACATTAGTTATGTTTTAGGAATTTCTGTAGAATTCTTCCCAATTAGAATTTTGAGTGTTAGTTGAGTTTTCGTTTTGAAGGTTTTTGAGTAACTTGTCCCATTTCTGGTGTGCAGTATTTCATTTCCAGGTTAACAATAAAAAATTGTATTCATTTTTTTTAAATAAATTTTCCAAGTGAGATTAAGACAAACAGAGAGTCATGCTCTTTGTTGCCAATATGGTTGCAGATTACTCTAGTTGGTAACTTCTTTTCTACATTTTTATTTCAGTGATGGTACATTACTTGGAGGAAGATGATGTCAAGCTTTTAACTGAATTAGCATAAGGTTTTTATTGTACAAACAATTTTATGACTAAACTTAGCTAAAGGCTTATTAAAAATTTCTGGTATTTTGTGCAATACTTGATAATGATTTCTGCTTTTCTTTTTTATCAGTTGGATTAAGATTTGACTGCTCTCTTTTCAACAGTTAAGTTGGAAATTTCTATATACCAGACACTTGATGTTCTGACTTATTCACCCCCTCATTATTTTTTCTCTACAACAATCTTGTCTAAAAGCCAATTACAATCTGTCTTTTACATGACAATTTTAAAAACAGCCATTTATCCAAGTCATTACAAAGATAATTGCTTAGCTATTTTCTTCATTAATCATAGATATTGAAAGATAAGTGAATAACTTAAAGTGACATCATAAAATTATGGGCATTTCTTCTTAATTAAAAAAATGATCTTGCAAAAAAAAAAAAAAAAAAGATAATAATTTAATCACACTGAATTTTATTTTTTGTAATGAAGAGAGATAAAGGGGGGAAAAAAGCAACAACTGCACTTAAAAATAAAATTTATCAAAATAATTAAAATCTTATTTTTCTTTCCTTTCTTTTTTTAAAATACCCTTAAACAAAAATATTTTCTTTTTTAAAATGTTTAAATTAAATATTAAAAAATTTACTAAAAAAAAAAAATCTTTTTTGGTACATTTAAATAAAAATTAAAAGCAAACTGGCAATTAAATAAAATTATTGAAGAGAGAAAATAAAAGAAATTATGTATATATGATTTTATACTTTTCTTTTAACATCATTTACCATTTACAATACATATTAAAATGTGCATATTATAATAATAAAGAAAAGGTTTGATAATTATTTTTAAAAAAATTGTCTAGAATGTTTCTGCTAAGAAAAATAACATATTTAATTAATTTTAGACCTCATATTATTGTAAAAAATATGCAAATCCAACAGTATTTTACCCACTTTTTATCTCTTTGTTTCATTAAGTAAATATCTAAGTTAATAATAAGTCAATAAGGAGATAATGTGGGCTATCAGGGCACCACTACATTATCTAAACCTAGACAAGGTTATATTCTATATCTATTTCAATACTGAGTTTGAATATCTTTGGGAATTTATTTAAAACAAATTGTACAATTTTTGATTTTAAACCCATATCACATTTCCAATAACATTAAGAAAAACACAAAACATCCTTACGTTTTAGTGGTGCATATAAAATTCATCAGACAAAAATTATCATTTATATTTTAATCTTAAGAATGCATTTTAACATTTTCATAAGTTTTACTACCTCATATTAAACACTACTAATTTATAGTGGCAATTCACTCATCCTTGAATGATGCGGATGATGGAATGGTGGTGATCATCTTATAATGACTCACTAAAGATAACCAAATACAGTGAAAATCATTATTTGTAGATCATTAATTTAAAACATGATGATGATGATGGTGCTTCTAGCATCAGGTTAAGAACTAAGCCTAACCTAAACTTTAGCTTTTAGAAATTCATAATTATTTGGCTAACTTTAGTATATCTAAAATAAAACTTCAACAGTTAATATTCAACAGTGATGATGAATGATCATAACTAATAAAGAATACTCTTAAGAAGAATATATGCCTCTTTTAATAAAAAAAATCAACATTTATTACTGGATTATTAAAATATACATACTATTTAAATATATAAATGAAAATTTATATGACTAACAATTATAAGTTATTTATATTGAGATCATAATATTAATATTAAATTCTTCCCCATTTCCCGCTAATGACAGTATCCAACATTTATTATAGTATAATGTATATCAATTTGAATAAGAAATTAGTACAATTTTATATTCACAAGAAAAATATTTCATTAAAAAAATAAACACTCTTTGCGCACACATACGTTTATAACCTTATACATCTAAACTTAACATATAAAGTAAAATAATTAATTAGAAATTGTTAGTTAGATTGAGAAGTAAAAGATTTACAGAAACAAGTTTTTACATTACTTATATTTCCTTCTAAGCTATTGAGGTTACCAATCATTATTTCACAAACTATAATCTAACTTCACTTATCATTACATTTCTATTACTTTCAACATTCGTCTCAATTATACATGTGGCAAGTATGATTATATTACTGTGTATGTGTACATTGATCACCATTATGAATAAAATATTGTTTTAAAAAAATTATCATAATAAAAAAAATCTTTTATATATTAACAACATTTCATAAATTTAAATTAATATACAATAATACCCTTTATAAAATAAAATTCATCAATAAGTAGGTATAATAATTCTAAAATACATAAAATCATTAATAAAGCTTATAGCTATTATTACTGAAACTCTTTGATTTACTTGATTTTATTTTTAAAAAAAAAATCAGACAAGAAGAGATAAAAGAAAAAAAAAACTGTTATTAAAAATTTTGCTAATAGTCCCTGATATATATAAAATTAAATTTCATGTTAGCAGTCCTTTTATTTTCTTGAAACATCCAAGTGTTCAAATTCATCTTGTTAAATGTTAATACATTTTGCACTAAACACATATACCAATCTATAACACATGTGTATGACCAATTTTATGGTTCACCAGAAGTCTTTTTTCTTTCCTTGACTTGAAACTTGTAATTCTTTTACAGTGATGGTGATGGTGTAGTTCCTTGTTTCATTAGGAACCATTTGGTGGTGGAATTGTTTTTCTTTTTCTGTTTAGCATAATTCTTTTAATAGATTAAGGATATCTGTTGTTTTCATATTTATAATTTTTACTAGGATTTAAACTCAGTCACAGGCATAACTTAACTAGCATGGTTTAACACTTTTCAGTAGATTATTTATTTTCATTTAGCTTTCAAAAGCAGGTGAATGTTTCTTTTATTTAAAATATGGATGAAAAGTCAGTCACTTCAATCTTATTCTTCCCACAGTTTCAATATTTAATCTATAAGAATCCTCTTAAATAATTGTTGACTCTTTTTATATCAGTGAGACCACACAGATAGAAAATCTGATTTTCATTAGTCAAATTATTTGATTAAAACTGATCATCTGCTTCAAATATATAGTAATTAAGAAAAGCCAGATACCTGATTTTTATTATCAATTTAACCAGTCTAATTTAACACTGATCATCTGTTTCAAATTTACTGTTGGTAAAAAACAAATCCTGACTACTAACTTGGTTGATAATTAACCAAATCCATTATTTTAATGTTCACACCTTTATCTTAAATCTAACTTTATAAAATTTAATTACTTCTTCTCCAACTATCTCTGACTTCTTTTAGCTGTACTAAGAACTGAAACCTTTGCAAGTTTAATTAGCATATAACATAATAAAATCTCTATAACACTAGAGCTTTTGATATGTTAAAAAGATTTGTGCAGAATTTTCTTCTGCTATATGTATAACTGTAAATGTACAAGCACATACTCTGATACTCAAATCATTCAGAAAATAAATATTGCCTATTAAGGTATCACTGAATTTAGTTCAGGCCCATATAGTTTTTTGTTAAGGAGCTGAATTTGAAGACATGTATGTGTCTGAAGATTGAATATTTTTTCTTAATATTTAAGAATTTGATAAACGCTCAGCTTGAGTTAGTATTTTGAATCTAATGTCTTATCTCTTCACTGATGAGAGCCATAGCTTGAAACACACACACACACACACACACACACACACATATATATATATATATATATATATATATATATATATATATATATATATATATATATATAATTTCCAACCAGTAACTACCTAAACATTCACAGTAAATATAGCAACCAATATTTCTAACTGCTGTCAAGGCAACCTTCACACCTTTTAATAGCAAAAATGGAAATCCATTCTTACTAATGGTCCATTAAATATATATGGACACTTAAAGATTGCAACTTGACTACAGAGTATGAAATATTGTTACAATGAAGTTTATATATATATATATGAATTTTAGTTAAGAACCATACCTAATAATTTTTGGAGAAAATGAAATAAGTTGTATATTTTTGTTATTTATTTATTTATTTATTTTATATTGCATGTGTTTGTTTGTAGAACAAAAATATACAAACTAACCAAACTGAAAATTTAGATTATCTTAAAAACACTATTTAAATATACTCTGTCATATTAATTTTATTTGTTTTTATTTGAAGTCTTATAGTAAATTCGATTGTTTTTTTTTTTTGTTTTTTTTTTATGTAAAGAGCAATAGATATTTAGTATAAAATATCATGATTTATTTCTGCGAAAGTATATATTTTATTATACGTCGATTGTAAAATACTTTCTAAAATTGAATTAATAATTTCACTTTTATTAGTGTAAAAAAGAGAAAACAAACTAAAAATACTTACTTAATTCAATGATTTTAGGATTAATTTATGAACACTTATTTAAAGATATTATGTTTTTAGTTTACTAGTACATCATTCCAAACATCAGCTTCACACACAAATAAAAAAAATCATACAACATATACAATAAAATAAATAAATAATTAATTCACAATAGAGTAGCATAAGAAAGCTTATTTTATATGATTATTAACACATGTAACGTTCGAAAATTTTAGTAAGCAGTATTTCTGAGAAATGTAACAAACAGGATGTATGCATAAACGTTGTAAAATAAGATTTAAATTTATAAAATTAGCAAAATTTGCCTAGTCCACTTTTAAATAATCAATTGTACTAATCATAATCATCGCATTAATGGAAAAAATATTTATATGTGAGGCTTCTAATTTCTTTCCACTGACAATCCAATGACTATTTCTGGTACAATTGATTAGTTGAAAGTGCACTAGGCAGATTTTGTTAAGTTTACAATTTCAATGCTTATCTCACCTATGTTTATGCATATATCTTGCTTGTTAATTAATTATATATATATATATATATATAAAGTATATTATATATATATATATATATATATATATATATAAAATGCAAAACCATAAAACAATACAGTACTAGATTAAATTCAAAATTTTACCAAAATCCTTACACAACCATGGTTTCATCTACTACAAATAGACCTTCTCAAGTGAAAATCAACCTAAAGGAAAACACATATATATACAAACAAACAAACCTTCCCATAATTCATTTCAAACTCCACCTTCCCTTAATATCAAAAGAAGTCTTCATAAGATTGATAGCCTCAGAATCAAGGAGTTTTATCATCAAAGTCTCCTTTATTCTTCTTTTTAACTTATTCTTTTCATAAAAAATAACCGAAGCATTGTCAAACAATATTCTATGACCTGTATTCAATTCATGAATATATAAAGCTGAGTTAAGATACCTATGTTTAACTCTACTTATATGAACCTTAACCCTTTCCTTAAGACTAAATTTACTCTGGCCTACATAAAATTTACCACAACTACATGGAATTTTATAAACAATACCAGGAATAGACCTACTATCAATAGACTGCTTTGAACCATTAAGTAATGAATTCAAATCAGAACCTTTCCTCCATGCAACCTTCTTTCCACCTAACAAATGACTATTCCTATAAACCAAATTATAAATTGATGCTTTAAATGGTAAAGACATATAATCATCATCCTTACCAACAAAATTCTTATCATCCAAATCACGACTATAAACATTATTATTAAATACCACTTTTTTAATAAAATCATGACTATAACCCAATTCTACATATTCAGCAGCAAATTGACTTTTTTGAATATCAGCATCATTATTAAAATTATTAAGCCTTCTATTCCGACAACAAAAATTCAACAAAGACATTTTTTTATGTATAAAAGGCTGATAACTATCAGGCCTAATCATATTTCTCAAATTTTTAGGTTTTATAAAATGACTACAAAACAAAACATCATTAACCTTCTCAACATTTAAATCTAAAAACTTTAATTTTACAAAATCAAAACCACCCCCCTCAATTGTAAACTTAATATTAGAATCAAAACCATTCAATCCACATAAAAACTCTTCTAATTTCTCTTTCTGAATAACAAACAAACAATCATCAACATACCTAACAAATAATTTAATAGAACCTGAAAACATATTAATAATACTACACTCCAAATAATCAATATAGACAGCACACATCAATGGAGAAATGACATAACCAATAACCCAACCTTCTCTAATCTTATAAAACACATCATTAGACATAAAATACATTGAATCCTCTAACAGCAAAAGCAAATCATGAAAAACCTTAATCTTATCTGCAGAAAAACATTCTAATTTTTTTAAAATTGAAAGAAAAACATCAATACTTTTTAATCTATTAACCGATTGGTACATATTTTCAATGTCTAAACTACCAAAAACACAATCATCATCCAAAACAAAACCATTTATTTTCTTAAAAGCTTCAAAAGAAGAAGAAACACAAAATTGACCCAGTTTTATGTAATCCTTAAAATATCTTATAATAAATTTTGATATTTTATCAACAATTCCTCCTGTAAAATCAAAAATACATCTCAAAGGAAAATTATCTTTATGAGACTTCAAATTAAAGAAAACCTTTGGAGCCACAAAATCACTAGGGTAACAATTTAAATAAGTAGCTCTATCAAAAATCTTTTTATTTTCCATAACTTTCATAATCTTAATTAATTTAGATTTTATTTTTTTACCAGGATCAGAATCTAAAATAGCATATTTTCCATTATTTAATTCTAAAGAAACTTTACTTTTAAAATCAATATTATTGATTTTAAAAGTAAAGTTTCTTTAGAATTAAATAATGGAAAATATGCTATTTTAGATTCTGATCCTGGTAAAAAAAAAAAAAAATCTAAATTAATTAAGATTATGAAAGTTATGGAAAATAAAAAGATTTTTGATAGAGCTACTTATTTAAATTGTTACCCTAGTGATTTTGTGGCTCCAAAGGTTTTCTTTAATTTGAAGTCTCATAAAGATAATTTTCCTTTGAGATGTATTTTTGATTTTACAGGAGGAATTGTTGATAAAATATCAAAATTTATTATAAGATATTTTAAGGATTACATAAAACTGGGTCAATTTTGTGTTTCTCTTCTTTGAAGCTTTTAGAAAATAAATGGTTTTGTTTTGGATGATGATTTGTTTTTGTAGTTTAGACATTGAAAATATGTATAATCGGTTAATAGATTAAAAAGTATTGATGTTGTTCTTTCAATTTTAAAAAAATTAGAATGTTTTTCTGCAGATAAGATTAAGGTTTTTCATGATTTGCTTTTGCTGTTAGAGGATTCAATGTATTTTATGTCTAATGATGTGTTTTATAAGATTAGAGAAGGTTGGGTTATTGGTTATGTCATTTCTCCATTGATGTGTGCTGCCTATATTGATTATTTGGAGTGTAGTATTATTAATATGTTTTCAGGTTCTATTAAATTATTTGTTAGGTATGTTGATGATTGTTTGTTTGTTATTCAGAAAGAGAAATTAGAAGAGTTTTTATGTGGATTGAATGGTTTTGATTCTAATATTAAGTTTACAATTGAGGGGGGTGGTTTGATTTTGTAAAATTAAAGTTTTTAGATTTAAATGTTGAGAAGGTTAATGAAGTTTTGTTTTGTAGTCATTTTATAAAACCTAAAAATTTGAGAAATATGATTAGGCCTGATAGTTATCAGCCTTTTATACATAAAAAAATGTCTTTGTTGAATTTTGTTGTAGGAATAGAAGGCATAATAATTTTAATAATGATTCTGATATTCAAAAATTTCCTGCTGAATATGTAGAATTGGGTTATAGTCATGATTTTATTAAAAAAGTGATATTTAATAATAATGTTTATAGTCGTGATTTGGATGATAAGAATTTTGTTGGTAAGGATGATGATTATATGTCTTTACCATTTAAAGCATCAATTTATAATTTGGTTTATAGGAATAGTCATTTGTTAGGTGGAAAGAAGGTTGCATGGAGGAAAGGTTCTGATTTGAATTCATTACTTAATGGTTCAAAGCAGTCTATTGATAGTAGGTCTATTCCTGGTATTGTTTATAAAATTCCATGTAGTTGTGGTAAATTTTATGTAGGCCACAGTAAATTTAGTCTTAAGGAAAGGGTTAAGGTTCATATAAGTAGAGTTAAACATAGGTATCTTAACTCAGCTTTATATATTCATGAATTGAATACAGGTCATAGAATATTGTTTGACAATGCTTCGGTTATTTTTATGAAAAGAATGAGTTAAAAGAAGAATAAAGGAGACTTTGATGATAAAACTCCTTGATTCTGAGGCTATCAATCTTATGAAGACTTCTTTTGATATTAAGGGAAGGTGGAGTTTGAAATGAATTATGGGAAGGTTTGTTTGTTTGTATATATATATATGTGTTTTCCTTTAGGTTGATTTTCACTTGAGAAGGTCTATTTGTAGTAGATGAAACCATGGTTGTGTAAGGATTTTGGTAAAATTTTGAATTTAATCTAGTACTGTATTGTTTTATGGTTTTGCATTTTTATTTTTGCTAGTATAGTGTTAGACAGTTTTGGTTTTATATATATATATATATATATATATATATATATATATATATATATATATATATATATATATATATATATATATATA
>JAQFVV010007813.1:0-57271 GCA_028023455.1 Epiperipatus broadwayi
CTCTCTATGTGCATCTCTTCACATTCAATCCATCTTCACTTTATTTAGGAATACATATATTTTTGAATAAAATTAAATAATGATGATGATTAAAAGTTATATTTATATGAAATATTTTATTCAAAATAATTTCTATAATATACAAGAGTAGTTTTTTTTTTTTTGGGGATTTATGCATTGATATTTGTATGATCATATATATTAATATACATGGGTAAATTTCCATATGCATATATGCACATCATGCATACAGTCATCTTTATTAGTTTTTTGTAAGAATGTTTTTTGCCATAAAATCCATGTCATTTTTTGCCAATATTTTTTTTTTTACATTTATGCTTATTCGTGAAATTCTTGCTTAATTTCATTCATTTATGTTTAGTGATATTTTCTTGTGTTTTTTATTTTTTATGCTTACTTATTATTTTATTTTTATTTTTCATTTTAATCAGTCATTTCCATTATTTGTATGTTCTACCCACTCAACCCTCCTGTTATTGAATATGCACATTTTGATAATTAAAAAAAAAAGGTCTAATAAAATTTAATGTAATTGTTAATATTATTATTATGTTGAAGTAACCTATTACTTAGTTACTTCTACTTGCCTTTAGGCAGAAAACTTAACTGCATGTAAGCATTATGCATCAAAAATCTTTTGATGTTTTTTTTATTTCCACTTTTTTTTTAAAAAAGATTGTGGAGCAAATAGACATTTTTTTTTTTTAATATTTAAAATTCCATTAAATAATTCATTACTTCCTTTAACTTCTGTACATTTAATTAGCAACAATTTAACTCCTGCTCTGGTGTCCATTAATTAATTAGACTTACATAGATGGATCTGGAATAAAATGACATCAAGTTGAGACTGCTAATTCAGCTGGTTTTTATTTTTAGAAAGTCTTGCTTGGGTTTTTTTCTTATTTATTATCTTCCTTTTTAATTTGTCTTAAATAGATAGAATAATGTGTATCTGGGTTATTTGCTTTTCTTTACTGATTTTCAAACATTTAAACCATATTATTTTTATTCATTCTAAAGACTTCTATCCTTATCTTGTTCAGCAAATAGTTGTATGTCTAATGGTAACTGGTGTATTTGTAAATTTGATCATTAATTTGAATTCTGTACTTTAAAATGTATTTTATAATTTGAGCTGGAAATATACCTTCAGTAAATTTTATTTTATCATGTGATTTTTTGTGTGTGTGTTATAAAAACAAGTTAATACAATTTGATTTGCAAGTGTCAAATATTTCTGTACTCACAATTTTGACATGATCCACTTCAGATAATAAAACATTAACGATTATTACTAATCATTAATTATTATTATTAATTATTAGATCATCCCTAACCCAGATATTAACTTCAGATCTCTGTTGTAGATTAATGTATTCGTTTTTTAATTAAACATAAATACATGAAATGATTTACCTTTATCTTTTTTCGTGTTTTTTTTTTATATTTAAAACTTCCATTCCATTACATATGAATAGATACCTACATGAAGTGCATTTAATGCTGGGCCAATTGAAGAGAGCAAATTTAACAGGAGATACATATTGGAGATCATCTTTTTCAGATGTCTTTATTTATATATTTTACAGATTTGTAGGGGAATAGAAGTTTTAAGTATATATAAAAAGTAAATTACTGTCTTTGAAATAAAAAAACAGAAAATTATCTGGAAGTTTGTAAGATCCAATTGCTTTGTTTATAAGTGAAATAACACCAGACTTTAATGCATTGAGAATTCTAAAAAAATTAGTTAAATTGTGATAGCAAGAGTCTATCCTGCGCACTTGCTTCACTACAAAGTTTTAGAATTGAAATATATGTATAAGCTCACTTTTAATTTAGAATAGTTAAACTGGAAAAGTTTACTAAATTAAAATTTGTATCTTTTATTGATTATTGATAATTGTAAAAAGTGTTTAATTTTATTTTTTTTAACTTTTTCAGGTCGACATTTACCACATGAATTTATCTGATACTTGAGAACAAGTCACAAAGAAAATGGAAGACACAAATGAAAATTTTAAGTTGTTGGAAAAAAATGTCTAAGACAAAGTCATCTTGCTAAAATATTTTAAGACAGATATAATTTTTTTAAAACAATATTTTAACACAGATATAATTTTTTTTTTGTTTACAGATATATCATTTGAGTATTATTTACATTTTTTTATTTTAACAATTAAAGGAACAAACAAACAAAAAATATTGTGCCCTTAATTTAAAGGGAAAATATTAAAATGCTATTTTGTATGAAAATTACTAATGAATTATAGGCTTTGCATTTGAAAACATTGAGAATGTTGTTATAGTTAAATAAACAAAAAAGTAATTCTTTATACATTTTTTTATTGAAGATTTTAGTCAATTAATAACACAATAGATTTTCTTAGTAATTATTATGAAACCAATTACTAAGAAGATTGTTGTTGGATATATTTTGTTGATTTGCTTGCACAATATATATATATAGAATAAAACCACCATAAAATAGTTCACTGTAAGAGTCTTTTCAATAACTTCTCAAAGGAACCATAAAAAAGAAGCTACTATTCATTATGCTTATCAATTACCAGGCAGGAAGCTTGGACAGTTTTTCATTCTTATTTTATATTTTAACTAATAATAGTTAAATATCATTTATTAGCTAATATTGGGTGATTGTTATGCACTGTCTGAAAGTAATCCTAAGCCTGACTGAAACTTGGGAGAAAATTTCAAATTTTATCCAATCTGGATTAGAACCTAAGTTGTTCATTGATGGAAGTATATTTTTCACCATGAGGACTTATTTAAGTATGTATATATAAAACTAAATTTAATGGGCAATCTACCCCTCTATAGATCAGTTGCTACAATATTTTAAAACCATATATGCAATAATCTCCAATTCCAAAGAACCTTTAAGTTTTACAGGCTATTGAAAAAAACTTTTATAGTTATTTTTATTTGCACATCAATAAATTCTATTTAATATATATACTATTACTAAAAATATATATTTAACCAGTGCTTGTTTACCAACATGAGAATTGATCACTTAATTGAAAAATAATAGATTAAAAATCACTCAGCAAAATATAGATATTTTCTAGGAAGATTAAGAAGCCACCAGAAGTAAAATACAAAAGTGAGAAAAAATTAGCACCACTGACAACATAAAAGAATTAAGAGGCTAAAATAGAAATGATCTGTACCTGTTGTTAGAAGGTGTAATGATAGATGAACAACTGAACTTTTAAATTGTATCCCAAGGGATTATAAAATATATGAAATGACTATAAATTTGTTTGAATGATGATGAGGAGCTATGGATTGGAGAAATTGGATTAAATTTGGATTTTTATTCTGTGGTGGATTACTAATGATTGAAAATAATTATGCAGAATGTGCTGTTTTATTCAGCTTGTTATATTTAAATTGTTTTTTCTTATTCATATAAATGATCTATTAAAGTTTATTAGATGGATATTCTATTTTAGCCTAATGATAAGAATGAAAGATACAAGAACAAAAGATTTTTGGACTGACAAAAGAAAATTAAAATGTCAATTTGGTCAACTGAATGGAGCTGTTGTTCTCAGCATGTCATTTTGGTGCTTAAATTTTATTTTGCCACCACAAATTAATTTATGTGCATGTAAATTTAATTTATTCACATTATGTGAAAAAAGACTGCATATGATAAATTTTGAATTTTACACTATATTGCCATGTTTTGTAATCAAATCTGGATAGGATAAAATTTTAAAAAATGTTTAGAAGATTTTTCTTTTAAGAAGATGACCTATTGTCAAACATTGATATTGGTCAATAAAAGGTACCTTGTTATTTTTAGCATACTCAGTGCCACTAGGAAGAAAAATAAACTTTTTTACCATTCTACATTTGGCAAATGTAATGGAAAATATTTTTTGCTTTACTGTTGGTCTATTAATGGGCCTTTAAAGTCTTCTTTCTATTTTATTTACACATTATATATAATTTTTAACCATGATAAAAAGTAGCCAATCTTGAAATCAATTTGGATGGAAATATTCTGGATATTTACCTTTTACAAATTTTATTATTTTTGAACATTTAAGAAATGAATACCATTTTCAGGTCATGAAGTATAATCTGTAGGGAGTTTAGTTTTTTAAAAGATACATTTCTTTCAATATGAATATTATTTATTTATTCAAATGAGATAAAATATTACTGCAACAAGTTGACATAAAGATTACTAAAATATGAAATGAGTATATATTCAAATTCTTAAACTGAACAGTGATAGAATTTGGTGAAGGTAATAATGTGATTAAGTTGTGATGTTTTCATTGAATTATGAGTAGGACTTAACAGTTAAGATCATTTTTCAATCATCTCTTTAAAGAATATTGATTAGCAATGAATTTATCTTGGTTGTTTAATTTCTCATCAACATGATAATTGATAAAAGCCTTCAGGCATCAGTGTGTAAGATATATACATTTGTGATAGATAGTTGTGAATAATTTACGGTTGATCTACAAAATAGATATATTGAATTAAATCTTATTTTGTTTTGTCAAGTGAAATTTGTATAGAGGAGGCAAGAATGTTTTACATATATATTGTAGTCCTTTGATAAAGGCCACATAAAACGATTCAAACGACTTGAAAGAAATGGATTTTTTAAAGGTTCAGTTATAAAAAATTTAACTTTTTAAAGATATGTATGTATTTTTAATATATAACATTTCTAGATTTCTTTTGAAAAGATGAAAGTGATGGAAATATAAAAGATTATTAACAACATTTACTTGGATGGATTTTAAGAAAGAAAGGACATTTATAATAATAATAAATAAAATCGATATTAATGAATAGGACTTTAATATTTGTTTTATTTTATTTTTTTTTCCAAATTGTAGTGATAGAAATAAGTTTAAATATATGAAATTACAGTATCTATTTTTATATTGTAATTTTGTAATATAATTATTAGATGTGCAAAACAAGAATATTTTCTAACATACATTAAACGAGTTGATAATGATTTAATTTGTAAAAGATATTTTTTACAAAGAAGTGTTAAATAAAAATGTATAGGAAAAATTTGTGAAGATAGGATAAAATTTTTAATATGGAAGTTAAAATATAATGCTTAAGCAAAAAAATATTTTTACATATTTGATATGTATATTTTTCTTCAAAAATATTTTTTCCCAATTATTTTTTTTTAAAAAAGGATGGGAAATAGAGGAATATATATATAATTACTGATGACATTTTGTAAATAAGTTTGATATTTTTGGAAAGTAATGATCATTTTGTAGCATTATAGATCCACTGCAATATGAAGATCTCTTAAGTTTAACCCAGTTTCTCTGATCCATAATCTCTTCATTCAAAATATTTGGCATTTCTTTATTACTATATAATTCTTTATAAAATTATTTCATACATTTCTAGATCTCATCTCTCTTTTAAGTAATAGTTTCATTATCTTATTCCTGAAACTTCTTTCCTTCCAATAATATTATTTTACACTTTTCCAATAATATTATTTTACACTTTTGAGGCTTTTATTATCTTCTGTAGCTTTCTTTGCCAATTCATAATTATACTTTTATATCATTATTAATTCTTTTTCATATCACTTTAATGATTTCCAGATAATCAATTCTTTTTAATGGATTACTTTTAAATATTTTCTTATTTCTTCAGACTGATAAATTGTTGCCCTTTTTTTATATGGCTATTTTTTTTTGCAGTTCTTAATAGAGCATCAGTTATTTTCTTATTGATTTTAGACAATTCTGAATCATCTTCAAAATCTGTTAATATTTTAAAATGATTTGAAGAATCTATTTTAAATTCACTGGATTATTTCTGAAGACTAGGAATATCAACTATTAATACTGATTTTCTAAATAGTAACATTTTATATTTCATTAATCAATGATTATATCCTGTATTTTTTATTAGTCAAAGATTGACTCCTTAAGTATAAGTTAAATTTTTTTAATTTTAGTATTTTAATCATTGATCAAGTATATCAACATTTGTTTGAATTACTTCAGAAAATTTTATAAATGCCAAAAACACCAATAGTAAACAAAATTATACATAGCATCCTAATAAGATGATGGATAAAAAAACTCAATTAACACTCAAATCAGCCACACTTAATACAAGTAAAAAAAAACAACAAATATAAACACAATTAATATTGTGAGTATACCTGAAGCATTAATATTATCTCTCATTCTTTCTATAGATGAATTTTTATTTGTTCTTCACATTCAGGTTATGTTGAGGTTCTAGATAAAGTAGATCTAATTGATAAAATCAATTATATATTTTTTGTTTTTTTGTAAACCTTCAGGGGTTTTTTTTTGGTGATTGTATATTTATCGATGAAAGATAAAAGCAGAAAATCTTATTCAAACATTAAATAGAGATAAAATCTATATTTCAAAAGTTTCAAATTATGTACCATTTCAGAAGAAATATACATAGACCTATGTGATTTGACTAACAAAGTTTTTCCAAAGCTCTACAAAAAAAAAATAATAAAACATATTTCTTAAAATTGACAATATAATTATACAAACTTTTGATTTTCAATTAAAAATTGAAAAAACCCAAACACTTTCAAGACATAATACAGACTCCCAATGCACAGTTCAAATCAAAGGAAAACTATATGACTTTTAAATACAATAAACAAGTGCATATTGTATTAAATTGTTCTATTAATAAATGTATTATTTGACAGAATTGAGCATAATTGTCCTATGCTCTTTAACCTATTGTAGTCTCAAGTTGTGGTGAAAGGAAATACAAATTCAGAGAACAATCATGATATGGTATTAAGAATAGTGAAGTACATATGAATGTGAGCAAGCCAATAATTCTTCTAATGCTACTTTATTAATTGTAAATCTAAAGTCAAATCAAGAAATTGAGATTTCAAAAGAATATTAACCTATCTATTTCCACAATCCAATTAAAGTCAGAAATCAATATACTCATCCAGCAATTCAAATAAATCATATAACTATTCTCTAATGAAGAATAATTTTCAAAAGAAAGATACATTCAATTTTTAAAAAGGGACAAACAAATGAAAAATAATTCTGCCATTTAGATGAGACAAAAAAAACCCAGCAACTAATGACCTGACAAAATATCAGAAAGATACAATTTTCAACATCCTATATAATGGTCAACAACGATATAAAATTTGTAACTTTTAATATAAGGACAATAAACATCTAATTAAAAATACATAAATTCATGGGGTTCTTTAATGGGCTATCTTTTGATATATTAGTAATTACCAAAACAAAATTTACATAAATATTCAACCTTCAAGAGGTGTTGCTATCCATCTGGATCAATAATTACACTTGAAATAAAGAAAAATATATAATTATATTCCTAGGTATTTAGTTAACTAAATGTAGCATTCGATAAAGTATTCCTCATATATCAGGAGTGATTTCAACTACTATGCACAGTACCAATTTTTTTCAAACTATTTAAATCAATATCTTGTCACATTATGTATACTTCAATAAGGTATTGTCAAAAAGTTCATATCCAAAGAACAGTTCATTGTAGAACTACATCTTGCTTAATGTGTAATTAAACCTTAAAGTCAGTAGTACCACATCAGTATTTTTTATTGACTACAATATGTATGAAATGAGTTTAACACAAAACATTGTCAAAGTAACAAACTTTAATATGTATATTAGAAAAAAAATCCATTTGATTTACAATTGAATACAGATGCTCTCTTAAAAATTATTATTAATGACTTTTAAAATGTCAACAAACGTAACATTCAGTAAATAAACTCGAGATTTTTATAGTCCACTAGTCAAATCATTTATAAAAGATCAAATCATTCCATCAAGCTATGAAAAGTATTTTATGGAAGGAATCTCAGATGAACTAAATACATTTATTTGTCAGTTAACAGTGAAAAGATTAACACTAAAAAATCAATCATATGTTTTAATGGATGACTTACAAACAACCATCATGCCTATGCCAATTTTTCTCAACGTTTGAATTCAAGCCAATTGGTAGACAAATAATTTATTCTACAAACCTGTTTATATACACAAAACATGTATATAAACTAATATTTTTGTCTATTTTGAGAAAATAATTTTTTTTTTTTACATCTTGAAAGCAGACAAATTCATTATCTACACAAATGCACTTAATATCACTAACAACAAAAGTAATAACTAATTGACTGATAACACAGACATGTTCAAAGATCAAAATATATGATGTCAAAATAGTTTCTAGGTGATTGGGTTTGAATAATGAAGACTAAGTAAAAAAGAATAATAATGTTTATGATTTTTTTTATTAGTTTATAACAATAGGCTCAAGCCAGCATGAGAAAACAGTCTTGTGATTTTCACTTATCTGATCTAACAACTAAACCATTGGAACAAAATTATTTAAAAAAAAAACTGGCAATAAAAACAGTAAAAATATACATTTCGAAACTTAATGTTTATATGTAAAAATTAATAGAAAACCTTTATCATTGGGATAGAAAGAAAAATTTAATTTCAACTGTTAAAACAAATTTGAATATATAAATAGCAGAAACAAACTATTGGTTTAATTTGTTCTAGAAAGCTTGAATCAACTGTTATGGAGATAAAGAAACATGAAACTACTAGAAATTGATTGTTTCCTTTAAGCCATTTTCTGATATATATTGTGAGAGTAGCTCAAGATTGTACCCACAACAAACCTTAGCCACCTGAAATATTGGATCATTTTTTCTTTAATTAGTATGTAAAGATCAAATAAATAATAAGTTTTGCTAGAATACTTAAAAAATATAAATGTTTAAATAGTTATAACAGGGTATTAAGTACTGGGAATGATGGGTAATTTACAGAAAAAAATATTTGTAATAAGATTTTAGTGTTTAAGAAAATATAAACCTTGATAAAAAAAATCATACAAATTTATATATATATGTTGACCATTGTATTGTGTTATATTAAATATAAACAATGACTTAAATCATGGAAAAAAAGTTATAGCAATAATAAAAAAATCAAGTATTCTACTAAACTGAATGTAAGAGAGATAATAATATTGCAAATTTATTTTGTTTTTTAAAATGAATCACTAATAAAAATATTTTAAAAATACAACAATAGGCATGTTCTAGGTTTAAACAATGGAAATAACAGGAGTGTAAGAAAAAAAACAAAAATCATTATTATTCTGCATTTTGACATGAAAAGTTTTATTGAAGCAACTATTTTAATATTTTTCTGCAAAATGGACATTTTTTAAAGCAGCGTCTCAATAAATATTAATGTTTTTCTATTTATTGGCCATTCAGAAAAAGAGTAAAGGGAGTGAATAGAACATTCTTATTCTAGTTGAATAATCAGATAAGTTAAAATAATTTATCAATTTAAATTTAAAGAATTTTTTTTTTTAAAGAAACTAAAAAGGAAATTAGAATGATTTATTCAGTTTAAAGTTTATATAGCCAATAGTACAAAAGTAAATAGCTGTATTCTATATATAAATATATTTTTATTAAATGCAAACCGCATATTTATATGAACCTGTGTATATAGTTAAAATATGACATACTTTGGCTAGAAAGATTTGTCTTCAGGCAGAGCATTTTTCCACTATGGGCAAGTAAAAATTAATATTTAACTGTCTACAATTTAAGTGCCTGATAAGTGGGATCCAAACAAGATGGAAATCTATTGTGAGGAGTAACAAAAAACCATCAACTGCCAATTTAAATAAGTTCAGATGTGGTATTTAGAATCAATCAGGAATTCTCAACATCTATAATAAAAAATGCATAAATTCTAAGAACTGCTTTTGTAAAAAGACTTGGAAAGAAAAGATGCCTGATCATATTGATTCATGAAATATTGTAAAATTGTTTTTTCTTTTGTATAGATCTGTATTTTTTTACTTTATTTTATTACCTCATTCTTATATTTGGGCAGTACTAATGATAATTCAACATGGAACAGTCCAACATAAGAATGTGTCAAGAGAGTAGGGGGAAGTTGAAGTCTTTTTCTTTTTAATAAAATCTAGGTAATTTTTCTGCCAAAATACTTGATTATCATCTATGACTATGAAATTGAGTGCTCAAACAGAATATTTAAATGGTAAGAGTTTTTCTCTTTTAAAGTCACTAAAATAACCAATGCCCCGACATGACTATTTATAATATGTTTTACCAATAGTATTCTTAAGATCTTTGTAATGAATAAATGTTTAATGCTTTTAAATTAATATTCTTTATAATTTTCTATCATATGTGTTGTCTTATTATTTTTTCTACATGATATCTAGATATGCAAGATGATTTTAGATTAATCAATTTCCACACTTAAAACTGCATCTGGAGTTGCATTTAAATTTTTAATTTAGCTAGCAATCTCACTTATTTAATTTTGTTAGCAATCTCACTTTTATTTAATAAATTTTTCATTATTTTAGATTTGTGGATGTCTATCATGGGAAATAAGGGTAAATAATTTTAAAGTGTTTAATTAACAAAATGATAGATACTCATAGACCTAAAAGCTATAAGTACAGAAGGATATATCCAAATTTATTTGCACTTGTAAATATATTTTTTTAATTTTCTTTTCTACATCGAGTTATAATTTATTTTGTTTTGAATATATTTTGTTTTTTTTTTGTAAATAAATATGAAGTTTTGTTAATTGACAAGGTCTCTGTAGTTTTGTTGATCCAGCATTTACATCCAATCCTATAACCAATATTTTACACATGCACCCACACATTGTTTGATAAGCATGAGAGAAAGTGTTAAATAAAGGTTATTTCTTACTAATAGATAGGATTAGTTATTGATACACAGTTTCATAGGTACATCCCTGTTAAGAGTTGAACACAAATTCTTCCTCAGTTCGAATATCTGAGGCAACGGTTATGAAAAAGAATGGTGAGATGTTAGATGAACTGATTTAAATTACATGTAGATTTGATAGATAATGCTTAGGCTAGTCTATTAAAGATAGAAGTAATCATGAGTCAGGTACTTCATTGTATTATCTTTAGCAACCTACATGAAGACTCTAGGTCAGACAGTAGTTAGATGTGATCTTGCTCTCTTTCCCCTATTTACGTGGATGGACTGGGCCATTACATTTTGCATATCAACTTTGGGATATGAAATATAGGTGTACCAGCACATATAAACTTGGTGTAAGATGATTACACATGGTCGAACCTACTGATTGTTGAAGTTGATCTGTGTATCCAGATGTATTTTCATACCATGACATCTGGGTATTTGCCAACCATTACATCTGGCCACCAAACATTTTAGGCATGAAGATATTATAGTTGCAAGGAAGTTTTAGCCATTGGACAAAAAAAAACCATTTTTTTTTGTTGAATAATTTTAAACTTGCCACTTGTATAACAAGTTCCAAACCACTATTGTATATATGCCTACAATAAATAAATGACATTCCTAAATATTAAATAACACAAAACACCTAAAATTAATAAAAAAAATACATATAAGGAATGAATGTGGAATCAATAAACACAGACATGTGAAACTTAAATCATGGATAAATTGGCATTAAAGTAGAGGAGTCAGGCAATGTAAAAAAACTAATCTAAATGTAGACAAGCAAAATCAAATAACTCATAGAGATTAAAGTTACACATGGCATAGGGAGAATGTAAAACACAAAAGTTATTTTAAATATTTAATGCTATTAAGAAGTAGAAAAAATTACTGACTATGGATACAGGATATGATCAAAAAGGAATTAGTGATATTAAAGTAGAGAAGAGTGATGTTGAGGCATGTAAACTTGAGGTTAGCCATGAGAGAGGGTATCTGCCTAGTCAAACATCTGGGGGTCTGTGACTGAAGGTGACCACATCTCACGGACATCTCAAGATGATGGAATGACCATTGAGGCATGAGAAACTCATGCTGAAAAACAGTTCAATCACTCTGAACTGAAGTGGTTCAGCCTATGGAAAGTGGGATATCCATGACAAAAATGTTACAAGTGATGATGAATGAGAAGGGAATGTATGAAGAATATGGAATCTAAGATTAGTATTATGGAGACAAGCTTGAAGTTTGATAGGAAGGGCATGAATGAAAGTGTGAACCAGTTGAAGGCTAGTATGGTTACCAATGAGGAAGTGGAGCAATTAAAAAATTAATATAGATAGCATAGAAGTCGGGAATGAAAGATATGATAACTAAGGCTGATGTGGTTAGCATGGAAGCTAGAATTGAGCAAGGGATGAAGGAAAATACAGATAGTATGCAAGAAAAACTACAGAAAGATTAAAGATGTGGAGACATGACTCACTAGAGTTAAGTTGTGTTCAGAAGAGTAATGAGCTAAAACAAGAAATAGGGGAATGAGGAAAGAAGTGGAGAAGAAAGATACACAATGTAGGCAATGTTTGGAAAATTTTAAACATTGTCACCAATCAACTAACTGTCAAATACCAAGAGATGTGCCTAAGTCAAGTCCTTCAAGAAAAATCCATGGGAGTCAAAGAAAGCACACAGATGAAATGTATAAAGAAATGAAGGCTACCCATGCAATTTTAGACCAGTTCACCACCAAGCAAAACATGGAAATAGAAGCATGCTGTAAAACTATAGACATATGGGAAAACTACAGAAATTTTTAGTTGTGACCCGAAACACTTAGATGAGGCCCTTAGTCGAAGACTAGAGGGTATTGAATTACAAGTGGCACAAAATACTCAGATGATAAGGATGCAAAAGGGTGAAGTAGAACTGAGAACCGAGGACATGATGAGGAAGGGATGAAGCAGAGGTTCACTGGAAGACCTCTAGCAGGGATCTTGTTCAGACACATGAACAATGGAGCCTACTGCACCATGCCAAATGACACAAGGGATACAGGATTATCTTTTTCAGTGACAATGGGGAAACTATCTCGAGCATGTCTTGAGGCAACTTGGATGTGTAACAGTTAACACCTCATGTGAAGTCTGCTGAACCAAATAAATCTCGCAACCACTTGATGCAGGTTAGTGTGATCAATCAATTCATGAAACTCAAAACTTTTAAGGGATTAGATAATGAAGCCCCCATAGAACACTTAGTCTTAAATTATACTTCTCTGTGAATCAGGATTTGACTGAAACTGAAAAAGTAATTTCTTATAGTCACAGAGAGACACACTGATGTGGTGGGAATCCTTATATCAAACCCCATCCACTTACGAGGAGTATCAAACCCTATTGGTAAAAAGCTTTTGGGATAAATAAAATCAGGAGGCCTTGCTTTATCTTATTTCAAGAGAGATACAAACCAGCACCAGAGGAAGTTGCCATGTTAGCAAGCTGCGAACACTTGACACCACCTAAGTGAGAGAGCAATTATTATGATTATTAAGAACTTGCTTTTGAGGATAGAGCAGTCACTTTTATGCACCAATGCCAAAAGGATTGAGCAAGTTGCTTAATAGAATAGACAAATAATACTAATTTATCTAACCAGACTAGAAAAGAAATGAGCCTATTGTGAATATGATCAATTATAAAAGGTGGAGAAGTAATAATAACCGATAACATTGGAAGGGGAAGTCATTACCACAAAATCCCTCATGTACATGGTCACCAAAAGAAAACTGTAGGCAATGACAAAATTAGGTTGAACCCTCCAAACCACCCAGGAGAATCTCCTAAACCAGGGTGTAGTAATAACTTACCCAGGATACAACAGAGACCAAACTAAAAGGCAATTTGAGGTTGTGTTCCCAATTTTTAAGAAGCCAAAGAATCACTAGGGAACACAGATCAAATTAATGTATATATGTAAAATAGTTAATAGTGATGTGAATGTTCAAGACAATGCTGAAAGTCAGAGCAAAAAGATTTCACACATATGTGTACTAAGTCATAACAGTTAAGTCATTTCCACACTATAATGCTATGAGTCACCAATACCATTTATGTAAATATATATATTTACCCACAGCTATACATCATCGCATAAATACTGTGGTTAAAAAAAACTCATGAAGTGCTACATAGTAAAGCAACTGAGAGGCAAGAATGAGGGAAAATCCATATAGATTTCAGATAGGGACAGAGTACTTATAAGGACTTACCACCAAAACAAACCCCCAAGAAAACTAGTATCAGAAATTTTACTATCAATATAGGAAACATGTAACATAGTAAAACAGGCAGGCCCTAATGTTTTGGGTTAAACATGAGTAGTTAGAGGCACATGCAATGCCAGGATATTGAAACTGAATCTTGGTCAATCAATATAGTAGTGTGAAATTAGTAGTTTCATCAATAAATAATGAAAAAGAGCAGTAGAAATGTTATAGGTTAAGAGAAAAAAAGGTGGGAGAACAAAAAAATATTAGGGTAGTAATGATTAAGACATTGTATTTATGAGTGTATACTTCAGTAGATATGCTGGGATACCTTAGAACTGACCTCATTTTTTTGTCAATCTACGCATGGCGATGGATACTCTGGTTCATGTAATCCTCAAAATCCAATAAGTCTAGAAAAGATCAGATTAGTGAACAAAGATGTGTATCATCTAGAATAGCTACATAAATGGGCAGGTTCCTACCATAAAGTTTAACAAAAAATATATACTTTTGCCCTATAGAGATTCTCACTTGGAATGATATATGTTTTAGAGAGGGAATGCCAGGATAGGTATTTAAAATTGAGGGATTGAAGAAAATGGAAGAAACTAAGTGGTGTCGATCTTTCATTGACAATAAAGGTATTAATATGCCCCAAAATGAACATACTTAATGCTCATTAGAAGTTAAAATTTTGATCTATAAGTAAAATTTTAATCTTATGTATGGGAGGGGAATTGTGAGAGTAGCTCAAGATTGCACCCACAGCAAACCTTAGCCACCTGAAATATTTGATTGTTTTTTTCTTTAATTAGTATGTAAAGATCAAATAAATAAGTTTTGCTAGAACATTCAAAAAATATATAAATGTTTAAAAAGTTATAACAGGGTATTAACTACATATTAAGTACTGGGAATGATGGGTAATTTACAGTAAAAACATATATTAGTAATAAGATTTTAGTGTTTAAGAAAATATAAACCTTGATAAAAAATTGTACAAATTTATATATATATGTTGACCATTGTATTGTGTTGATTATATTAAATATAAACTGACTAAAATGGAAAAAATAGTTATAGCAATAATAAAAAAAATCAAGTATTCTACTAAATAACTGAATGTAAGAGAGAGATAATAATAATTTTGCAAAGTTATTTTATTATTTATTCTATTTTTTTAAAATGAATCGATAATAAAAATATTTTAAAAATACAACAATAGGCACTTTCTAGTTTTAAACAATGGAAATAATGCCGGGTATAAAAAAGAAAACAATTAAAAATCATTCTTTATTATTCTGCATTTTGACATGAAAAGTCATTTTATTGAAGCAATTATTTTAATATTTTTCTGCAAAATGAACATTTTTAAAAGCAGCATCTCAACAAATATTAATGTTTTTCTATTTATTGGCCATTCGGAAAAAAAGTAAAGGAAGTGAATAGAATATTCTTAATCTAGTTGAATAATCAAATAAGTTAAAATAATTTATCAATTTAAATTTAAAGAAAAAGTATTATGATTTTTATTAAAGAAACTAAAAAAGAAATTAGAATGATTTATTCAGTTTAAAGTTTATATAGCCAATAGTACAAAAGTAAATAGCTGTATTCTATATATAAATATATTTTTATTAAATGCAAACTGCATATATATTTATATGAATCTGTGTATATAGTTAAAATATGACATATTTTGGCTAGAACGATTTGTCTTCAGGTGGAGCATTTTTCCACTATGGCCATGTAAAAATTAATATTTAAATGTCTACAATTTAAGTGCCTGATAAGCTGGATCCACACAAGATGGAAATCTATGTGCGAAGTAACACAAAAAAACCATCCACTGCCAATTTAAATAAGTTCAGAAAGTGCTGTTTAGAATCAATCAGTTCTCAATATCTATAATAAAAAATGCATAAATTGTAAGAACTTTTTATGTAAGGACTCTGAAAAAATGGTGCCTGATTATATCGATTCATGAAATATTGTAAAATTATGTTATTTTTTTTTGTATAGATCTATATTTTTTATTTTATTTTCTGTCTTAAACTTGGGAAATACTAATGATAATTCAACATGGAACAGTCCAACATAAGAAAGTGTCAAAAGAGTAGAAGAGGAAAAGTCTTTTTCTTTTTAATAAAATCTAGGTAATTTTGCTGCCAAAATACTTGATTTTCATGTATGAATATGAAATTGAGTGCTCAAACAGAATATTTAAACGGTAAGAGTTTTTCTCTTTTAAAGTCACTAAAATAACCAATGCCACAACATAATGACTATTTATAGTATATGTTTTACTAATAGTATTCTTAACATCTTTGTAATGAATAAATGATTAATACTTTTAAATTAATATTATTTACATTCAAATATCAGCCTTTCAAGCTAATTGAGCATGCGCCTTATGAGAGTGTTAAATAAATGAATACTTTCCTCTTCAATCCAAGATATAGTATTTATGCAGGAATAAAAAAGATCCTCCTACTCCTACAACTCAAATTCTTTTATATGAGCAAATCTGAAGAACTGTTGAGATCGTGAGTAGAATCTCGCTTTAAATTACTATTTATGATGTTTGTTGACTGAATGACATCAATGAAATTGCTTAGAATTTACTAAACATTCCTACTGAAACTTAATTATGAGTAAACAATTATTTTATCAAGCGCCGTGTTTTACAATTATATTACATTCAAATATCAGCCTTTCAAGCTAATTGAGCATGCACCTTATGAGAGTGTTAAATGAATTCATTTATTTAACACTCATAAGACGCGTGCTCAATTAGCTTGAAAGGCTGATATTTGAATGTAATATAATTGTAATGCACGGCGCTTGATAAAATAATTGCTTATTTATTAATATTCTTTATAATTTTCTTTTCTATCATATCGTGTGTTGTCTTATTATTTTTTTTTTTCTATGATATCTAGATATGCACAATGATGATTTTAGATTAATCAATTTCCACAGTTAAAACTGCATACTGCATCTGGAGTTGCATTTCAATTTTTAATTTAGTTAGCAATCTCACTTTTATTTAATAAATTTTTCATTATTTTGGATATATAGATGTCTATATTATGGGTGTCTATCATGAGAAATAAGGGTAAATAATTTTAAATTGTTTAATTAACAAAATGATAGATATTCGTCATAGACATAAAATCTATAAGTACAGAGGGATATATCCAAATAATTTATTTGCACTTCTAAATATATTTTTAAATTTTCTTTTCTACATTGAGTGATAATTTGTTTTATGTTTTGAATATATATATATATATATATATTTGTAAATAAATATTATGAAGTTTTGTTAATTGACAAGGTCTCTAGTTTTGTTGATCCAGCATTTACATTCAATCCTATAACCAATATTTTACACATGCACACACACATTATTGTTTGATAAGCATGAGAGAAAATGTTAAATAAAGGTTATTTCTTACTAATAGATAGGATGAATTATTTTAGTTGTTGATTAACAGTTTGCATAGGTACATCCCTGTTAAGAGAGTCGAACGTGAATTCTTCCGGAGTTTAAATATTTCGGGCAAGTTATGAAAAAGTGGCGAGATGTTAGATTAACTGATTTAAATTACATGTAGATTTGATAGATAATGCTTAGGCTAGTCTATTAAAGATAGATGTAATCATGAGTCAGGTATTTCATTGTGTTATCTCTAGCATCCTACATAAAGACCTGATGTCCGACAGTAGTTAGATGCAATCTTGCTCTTATCCCTATATATGTGGATGGACCAGACCATTACATTTGGCACTATCAACTTTACGATATGAAAGATAGGTGTACCAGCACATATAAACTTGGTGTAAGTTGATTACATGTTGTGGTCGAACCAGCTGATTGTTGAAGTTGATCTGTGTATTCAAATGTATTTTCGGACTATGACATCTGGGTATTCACCAACCGTTGCAATATATATAGAAGCCATGATATAAATATTAGTCAATAGTAAAGTAATCATTTGCAATGTGTTTGAGGTAAACAAAATATACCGTTGGTGTCTGATGTGACCTTCGATGCCATTATAAACCTATCTGTGAAAATGTATTTTACAAAGTACTACTAAATATCAATATTCAGTGGATTTATGCTATGTTCAGAGAAAATAATTGGTCTGTGCTTGCTTTTAACCAACTAGTACAGGTTGTGTAGATATCAACAGTGAGCAGTGAATGGACAAGAACATTATGTATGGAGATTTGCATTCAAGTATATAGACTTATAGCTGTGGACAATGGTTGTTTTCATCAGATATATTTTTTGATTCACGTGATTTTTATTTCTATATTTGCAATCTCATGTCTTGTGATTTTTTTTCCTTTGTGATAAACTTCATCTTTAAATTTGGTCACCTGCATTTTAAGAGTAGGAGCAGTTATGTGAAATGTATGGTATGTTGATATATAAAGGGGGAAAGGGATCAGAATCAATAAATATGTATAATTAATAAAAGTAAATTTAGAGATCCCTCTGGAAATTCAACACCGCTTCATTAAAGCGATCTCAAGTGTTTTCATATAATCAACATTAATTGCAGACTAGAACAAAGTTATATTACTTACTAATAAATTTTTAATAATATCTGCTTGTAATTGTGGTTTCTGGGTACACAATTAATCAACTAGAGTGAATGGTCTTTTTGTTACTTTTCACTAACTTTAATATGACTTACACACATATATGGGAGTGCATCATTCTTTTTAAAAAGTTATATATTTACTCAAACATAAACATCATTGTGATAATCATATTAATGGGATAGACTTAGAATTACTGAACTCTCAATTTGCTTTTTTCTTTTTATATATATTTAGTGAATTATCTCATTTTGTATATGCTTTATTTTGTATCACTTTGTTTTCTCTATTGTAAATAAAGATTGCTTGATGGACTTCTATCATAAAATCTGGACCAGGGAGATTGTTTTAAGACCTCAAAATGATAGACCATCATTGTTAACGTAATATTCTTTTTGTAGATATATGCTGATACATTATAGTTATTAATAAATCTTAACTCAATATTGTATCTGTAAATATATGCTATTCCACATTAGTTTATTAATAAATGTTAATGAGTTGTTAAAATCAATCTGATCTATGTTTGATCATCACAATCATCATTATGCATTTGCACCACGATGTTTGATCATCATTATGCATTTGACCACTAAGTGTTTGATCATCACCATCATCATTATGCATTGCGCTCCTAGATGATTAGTCACCATCAATAAGTTCATATTTAAAAATATACTGATCTTTTCTTATACATAAGTATAGTATATTTGGTTGAAAATTAAGTTAAGTCCATCCCTGAAGACAGCTGACTGCAAGTACTCACTGAGTTTGTATTCTGTAGTGTAATGGAACCTAAAAGGGAAATGTAATGAATATGCACTAGTCTAAATTACATTGAAATGTCTTAAGTAAATTATGAGCTAGCATACTAAAGGTAGATGTGATTTGGGGCTAAGCATTTCATTGTGACATCTCTAGTATCTTACTCTAAAGCCTAGATCTGACAGTAGTGAGATGTGCTCCCTTTATTATGTCATTCCAGATTCAGTAATATCTGGCACACCCAAATGGGATGAAGAATCATGGATTTCAGGATGACTTGTAGGTTGTTTGATGTGTTCAAATCATCCAATTATTGAGTCTTATTTACATCAGCCTATGGTATTCCCCCTGGTTCCAGTATATATAACACCCAATCATTTAGGCATGAACATAGTTTAGATGCAAGGGAGGTCCAGCAATTGGACTGTAATTTTAAAAAAAAAATTATATATATATTACACCCTTAAGCTTTAAACCTCAAATCCATATTGTACATACTCTCTTATGTAAGACCAAAGTATATTCGATAGGAATGATAGTGAACAGATATGTCAATTTTTTTTTGGGGGGGGAGTTTAAAATTCACATTAAAAGTAAGCAACATTAAGAGCAGTGAATGCAACATGTGATAGATCAAATAGAGATCAACTTTTAAATAAATCAATAAGTAAAAGGCAAGCTAAAACACCAGCTTAAAAAGAAAAATAGGAATAAAATGCACACAAGTGTATTCATAAAAAAGTAAATAAATAAATAATGGCATGAAGTGGCTAGAAGTCATACGGTATAATATTTTGACATTTATAAGTACAAATGTTTTTTTCTTCAATATTTACTTACATAGATGTTACTTACAAGTGGAGTAATATTTGGAAACAAAATTATAGAGACTATGGAAGATACATTATATACTATTGTTATCAAAGGGGAAAATAATAATAATAGTAGTAATGGGAAGGGGTCATTATCGATCCAAACTCCTAGGGGGTCTATGATGGAGGGGAATTCATCTCCACAGAGGCAGGGAGAAAGCCAAATAGCTTTTCAAATGTAAGAAATCCCTACTGACAAGATTATTCGAGCACCTGGAATTAAAGTAGTGCAGACTACTGAATATATCACCATGCAAAAAATGTTTCAAGAAATGATGGCCAATATGAACAGTATTGAGATAAATCAAAATATGATGGCAAGTATGAGCAACATGGAGGTGAAAATAAGTGCTAAAATAGAATTTAAGATGAAATTGTATGAGAGTAGACATGATGAGCATAGAGGCAAGAATAAATGCTAATATGAATTATAATGAAAAGGGAGATGAGGCAATACCAACCCCACAAATAAAGTCAACTGAGATAAACTCAAGTAATGATATAATGCAAAGTAGTGCTAGCAACTAATGCCAAAAACCCAAAACTTACCTTGAGCACAAGGTCTGTGAATGTAATGATGACATCCAGAACAAATCACCAGTAGTTCAGAAAACTCACACAAGAAAGCTGCCACATCCATTGTTATCACACAGCGAAGTGATGACACAGATAATCATCATAACACTGTTGAAATGATGGAACCTGATCTGCAAAACTTGAAAAAGATGGATAAAGGTAAATCAGAGATTCTTTATAACAAAAACATTGATGATATCAACAGAAATCCTGTGCAATCTACATCAGGTAAAGAACTCATACCAATTGTTAACTCCACATATGAATAACATGGAATTTATCGACAGAAATCCTGTGCAATCTTTAATGTCAGGTATTCATGGAATTTAATTTAGATTGTGAAGTTCAGAAGTCTAGAGAAGGACATTCTGATATTTTTGAATACCAAGGAAAATTGAAACCCTATGATCTTCTGATGGCCACAAGTCAAACAACATACCTATGATGGAAAAACAATTCATAACTGCCGAGTTGGAAGAAATAATCCAAAATACTTCACAAGCCAGTGCTGAAAACCATATACTGAGCCTACACATAAACATGCCATGGGTTGGAAGCATTATGGATAAATACATGGAAGGTACAGAGACAGATTGGATATATACTTGGAATCATGCCACATTCATATACACTATCAAAGCCACAAACAAGACAGTGGAAAACTAAGTGACAATCATCAAACTGGAGCATTACCAATCATAATGGCTGTTATAAAAAATTGTTCCCATAGGAAGATTATGTATGAAGACAAAAGTGCAATCAATATATTTGATCATTGTGAATGTGTATCATAGCACATCAATTCTTCACACGATGAAACTGATGATCAAAGTATAAAAAATTAACAGGTAATGATGGAAAATACCACACAATCAATTAAACAAAGGTTTCTGGTACCACAAGTTGTGCAATACATATGAAGGCTCCTTTGTGTTCATTAAGCATGTGAATGACAGTGCTTAAAAGGAAAAGCATATGTTAGAGAAGGACCTTCAAAGATTGCAGACCATTGGAACACAAAAAAGGATTATGGATAGAAATTGAATCCACTATGATTTTGTAAGAGAATGAATTTATATGTGCATAAAAGAAATTTGGACAATGATGCAGACCCTGACAAAGGAAAATATCTGCCCAAAGATATTATCTCATAAATGATGACACCTAATTGTATTAAACCTTAGTTTTTTTATTATCCCCCTAAATATAGAATGTCAACCTATTGAGTCACTCAACTGAACATAAGTTGTAAACTAACAGAAGATAAGTCTGAGACTGTTGTATAAATTTATTTAGTATTCTCATATGGAAAGCATCAAATAGTCAGATATTATGTAGGCAATTCCATAGCTACTAAATCAGATTAATAAAAGATATATTGCAAGCTCAAAAGCCTCTTACTATGGAAGCAAATCATAAAAATTGAAATAAAAGATGGTCTAAACATGAATTCAAAATCGGAGACTGCTAATAAAAACTTCACATTCTAGTAAATTGCAAGAAGGTAAGTATCATAAGTTTAGTAATAGGTATAAGACCATATACCATCATTAAGCAAACAGGTCCCAATGCATTTTGGGTAAACCAAGGAGGAGAGGTCTGAGACACATATAATGCCTGCATCTTAAAACCTTACTTTGGATGCTAACAATTCAGGATGATATCAAGAAAATCTTAACAAAACTGACATATAAAAAAGGGTAACCTTTGTAGAAATAGCAGGTGCAATGTATAAATATATATATATATGTGTGTGTGTGTATATATATATAAATGCATCTATATAGTATAGGGTTAGGGATATTAGGTTTGATAAGGGTATTTCCCAAGTGATGCTTAGTTGCAATCATGGAAATACCTAGAGGCTAACTAAGACATACATGATTTGATATTTGGCTAGACCTTCATTGAATCCAATAATCCTCAAAGGAGCATGGAGAAGGTTGGCAAATAATTACATTTGCCTTCTGTAACAGAGACACACTCTTAGCATGCCTCCATTATAAACAAAGCTCTAAATCCACACACCTTGAATTTCCCAAAACCAGTTGTTAAATATAAAAAAGTTAGACAGTCAGGAAATTGATGTAGCAACCCTTCATCAAGCCCAAAATAAACATACAATCTTAACATACTTGTGAGTTAAAATTTAAAATCCAGATTAAAATTTTAACTGTTAAGGAAAGGGGAATTGTAAGGGATGACTTACACCCAACCATCATGCATATCCCAATTTTTCTCAATGTTTGAAGTCAAGCCAATTGGTAGGCAAATAATTTATCCTACATACTTGTTTATATACACAAAACATGTATATAAACTAATATTTTTGTCTATTTTAAGAAATTAATTTTTTTTACATCTTGAAAGCAGACAAATTCATTATCTACACAAACACACTTAATATCACTAACAACAAAAGTAATAACTAATTGACTGATAATACAGACATGTTCAAAGGTCAAAATATATGAGGCCAAAATAGTTGCTAGGTACTTATCAGACATGTTCAAAGGTCAAAATATATGAGGCCAAAATAGTTGCTAGGTAATCACATTTGAATAATAAAGATTAAGTAAAAAAAATAATGTTTTTGTTTTTTTTATTAGTTTATAACAATAGGCTCAAGACAGCATGAGAAAACAATCTCACAATTTTCACTTGTCTGGTTTAACAACCAAACCATTGGAATGAAAAGAAAAGTCTTATTTTATTTAAAAAAAACTGGTTCGGTGATAAAAACAGTAAGAATATAAATTTCGAAACTTAATGTTTATATGTAAAAATTAATAGAAAACCTTTATCATTGGCATAGAAAAAAAGTAGAAATTTAATCTCAACTGTTAAAACAACAAACTTGAATAAATAAATAGCAGAAATGTACTAATGATTTAATTTGTTCTAGAAAGCTTGAATCAACTTTTATGGAGATAAAGAAAAAAAACTTGAAGCTACTACAGATAAAGAAAAGAAAACATGAAGCTACTAGAAATTGATTGTTTCCTTAAGCCATTTTCCTATATATATATATATATATAGAAGCCATGATATAAATATTAGTCAATAGTAAAGTAATCATTGCAACCTGTTTGGGGTAAACAAAATATAATGTAGGCATCTGATGTCAATTTTGATGCCATTATAAACCTGTCTGTGAAAATGTCTTTCTCAAAGCACTACTGAATATCAATCTTCAATGGATTTATGCTGTGTTCAGAGAAAATAATTGGTCTGTGCTTGCTTTTAACCAACTAGTATGGAGTGTATAGATATCAACAGTCAGTGGACAAGAACGTTATGTATGGAGATTGGCATTCAAGAATATAGACATAGCTGTGGACAATGTTTGTTTTCCTCAGGAGATATATATATATATTTGATTCATGTGATTTTTATTTTTGTTATTTCTATATTTGCAATTTCATGTCATGTGATTGTTTTTTTTTCCTTTGTGTGTTGAACTTCATCTTCAAATTCAGTCACCTGCATTTTAAGAGTGGGAGCAGTGATGTGAAATGTATCAGTATGTTGATATATAAAGAGGGAAAGAAATCCAAATCAATAAATATGTATAATTATTAATAAAGATAAATTTACAGATCCCTCCTGAAATTCAACACTGCTTCATCAAAGCAATCTCAATTAAGGTTTTAATATAATCAACATTAATTACAGACTCTAGAACAACAAAGTTATATTACTTACTAATAAATTTTAATATCTACTTGTAATTGTTTTGTTTCTGGGTGCACAATTAATCAGCTTGAATGAATGGTCTTTTTGTTATTTTTCACTAACTTTAATATGATGTACACACACATATATATATATATGAGAGTGGGTCACTCTTTTAAAAAGTTATAAATATATTTACTCCAACATATAAACATCATTGTGATAATCATATTAATGGGGTAGACTTAGAATTACCAAAGTCTCAATTTGCTTTTTCCTTTCATTATATATATATATTTAGTGAATTATTTCATCTCATTTTGTATGCTTTATTTTGAATCATTTTATTTTCTCTATTGTACATAAAGATTGCTTGAGAATGGACTTCTATCATGAAATCTGGACAAGGGAGATTTATTGTTTTAAGCCATCAAAATGACAGAAGACAATCCTTGTTAACTTAATATTCTTTTTGTAAATATATATGATACATTATAGTTATTAATAAATGTTATAATATTCTTTCTGTAAATATATGCTATTACACATTATAGTTTATTAATAAATTTTAATGGGTTGTTAAAATCAATCTGATCTGTTTGATCATCACCATCATCATTATGCATTTGCACCACTAAATGTTACATCATCACCATCATTATGGATTTGCACCACTAAATGTTTGATCATCATTATGCATTGCTATCCTAAATGATTGGTCACCATCAATAAGTTCATATTGAAAAATATACATAAGTATATTTGGTTGAAAATTAACTAAGTCGATCCCTGAAGATAGCTGACTGCAAGTACTCTCTGAGTTTGAATTCTGTGGTGTAATGGGGCCTAATAGGGGAATGTAATGAATATGCACTAGTCTAAATTACATTGAAATATCTTAAGTAAATTCTGAGCTAGCATACTAAAGGTAGATGTGATTTGGAGCTAAGCATGTCATTGTGACATCTCTAGCATCCTACTCTAAGGACTAAGTCTGACAGTAGTGAGATGTGCTCCCTTTATTATATGTCATTTCAGATTCAGTAATATCTGGCACACCCAAATGGGATGTCGAATCATGGATTTCAGGATATGACTTGTTGTAGGTTGTTTGATGCATTTTCAAATCATCCAATTATTGAGTCTTATTTACTTCATCCTATGGCATTCCCCCAGTTCTGTTATATATTGTTCATGAAGATATGGATTCAGATTCAGAGACATATCACTTGATCAACATTTCATATGCTTATACATTCTGTTAATATGAATATCAAACTCCATATAGTAGTGTCACCAAGTGCAAGCAATGGATGAAGGAAGGTTTTTGCTTAAAATCCCCATCTAGTGCTTATTCATACAACATGCAGAGACTAACTTCCAGCTTATGGCGTTCATCATTGAGGAGCCTTGGATTTGAGAGCACTGCACCTAAATCTTAGGATCTACTGCAACCCTCCAGCATCCACCTTTTACCTATTTGGTTAACTATAAAGCTAGGACCAGAAGATGAAGATGCCATAATGTTTCCAACTCAAGCTCACTTGCTTGTATAATATATCTGAACTTAGTTCAACATTTATACATTTTGGTATCTGGTTTTCAAAAACTACAGTCACCATATTCCTGTGGGAAGAATAGGTATAAAAACATCAAATAATCACTATTTCATATGCTTACACATTCTTTTAATAAGAGTTTCAAACTCTCCATACATTGATCACAAAAGCTTGCACTTTGTGGCACTACTTTATGGAATTTGATAGTCTCAACAGAATGTGTATGCATATAAAATTGTTGATCATGTGATGTTTTGAAGGTTTTATACCTATTCTGCCCATAGGATAATGGTGACTTGGTTTTGAAAATCCAAAGACATCAAAATGTTTAGATGCTGAACTGAGTTCAGATCTATATGACTATAAACGAATGAGCTTGGTTGGAAACATTTATGGTGTTTTCATTTTGGGCTCCTAGCTTTATAGTTAACCAAATAGGTAAAAGATGGCTGATGGAGCATTGCATTAGATTCTAAGATCTAACTATAATGCTCTTAAATCTAAGGCTCCTCACCAATGAAAGCCAGAAACTTGTTTGGAGATGTTGGATGAGTAGGCATCAGGTAGAGATTTTATGCACAAACCTTCCTGCATCAATTGATTATGAAAGCTTACACTTGATGGTACTATTGTATGGAGAGTTTGATACTCTTATTCTATTGAGTCATCCAATAAGCTAGACTATATAACTAAAATATATCCAGACAAGATTGTATTACCCAAAAAATAACATACAATAAAATGACATAGTAACATTCTAGTTGGAAATCAGATAGATCATGTAATTTGAAAATATTTCAAAGATCTATGCTTAATAATACTTCATCATCTTGGGACTGGTTAAAAAAACTTGATTTTACTTAAACCATCATTGATTTCCATCAAAAGCATGATTAAACATCTCGCTTATATAAGTATTTGAAATATATAATAATCATTTGACAAATTTCTTTAACTACTGAGTATGTTGATTAACAAATACAATAGTGAAGAATCCCAATGCTATCAGTCCACTTATGATTCAATTAAGGTTTATAATAATTGAAGATATACATGATAAAAATATTTGCTAGGATATTGTTAAATAAACTAGTTTTTTCTTACAAACTACCACTAGTCGTATTTTTATATTGGACTATTTCCATCATCTAATATGTGTGTTGAATGTCTTTAGAAAAGTTTAATTTTTAGTTAAATATTCCAAATGCATTCAACTGTTAGTAATATCACAGCAAACAGGTTAGTATATGCACCAACTGTTAGTAATATCACAGCAAACAAATGTTAATAATATCACAGCAAACAGGTTAGTATATGCACTAACTGTTAGTAATATCACAGCAAACAGGTTAGTATATGCACAACGTTTCGAGAGGTATTTTTCTCCCCTCTTCTTCAGGTGTTGCTGGCCTGACCAGTGACAGTACTAGCATGGGATTCGAACCTGGGTCCTTAGATTCTTGATTATTGAAATTTAAGGTAACGCTCTAACCAACTGAGCCATCCTGCCAAAGGCAACAGTATGTAGTAATTTCATATACTTATCTATGAGGTTCCTCCTGATTTCTCCACTTTTTCCTCAGAGCAAAGTTGATTAGTGATTTCCATACATTATGTATAGTCACACTAGGTTGGCTTATGGGATTTTTTGCCATTGTCATGTGAGCAGCTTCTTTAAATTTTCTTCTTTGCACCTTTTCTTCTTTATCCAATATTTTTGTATTTTCCCAATTGAACGTATGTTCATTGGTCCATACTAATCAACTTTGCTCTGAGGAAAAAGTGGAGAAATCAGGAGGAACCTCATAGATAAGTATATGAAATTACTACATACTGTTGCCTTTGGCAGGATGGCTCAGTTGGTTAGAGCGTTACCTTAAATTTCAATAATCAAGAATCTAAGGACCCAGGTTCGAATCCCATGCTAGTACTGTCACTGGTCAGGCCAGCAACACCTGAAGAAGAGGGGAGAAAAATACCTCTCGAAACGTTGTGCATATACTAACCTGTTTGCTGTGATATTACTAACAGTTAGTGCATATACTAACCTGTTTGCTGTGATATTATTAACATTTGTTTGCTGTGATATTACTAACAGTTGGTGCATATACTAACCTGTTTGCTGTGATATTACTAACAGTTGAATGCATTTGGAATATTTAACTAAAAATTAAACTTTTCTAAAGACATTCAACACACATATTAGATGATGGAAATAGTCCAATATAAAAATACAGCTAGAACACCATCATCACAAACCTTCAGAAAAATACCACTAGTCAATTCTATCTGGACAGCACACTTATTATGAAATATTGACATTTTACAGTAAAGACTGATTTCAAAAATGTTTTTCAGTTTAACCTTAATTACCTATCTAAACAGATATCTAATGTTCAAGAAAATGCAACCCTTATATGTGGATTAATAAATTACATCAAAAATAGAGCAGCAATAACAAAAACTTCATAAGATATACTAATATTTCAGGTTATAAATGATAGTCAAGAATCTTTCCCAGCATTATTTACTATATATATTGATCACTTTAAAAAAATCAGTGGTCATGGACTCTTATGTCCCAAACCTAGAAAGAGAGAAATATGCTTATCTATAACAATCATGCATGAAATCTCTAACATTTTTATTATTGAGAAATGCTTAAATCTTTTTTCCAAAAATAACTGAATTAATTGTATCAGGAAACAGATTTTTAGCATATTAACAGTAAGAAATATCCTATCTGTGTATACAACTGTTTCAATTAAATTTCTTGATATTCCAATACATACTTCAATGACCAAAAACAATTTAATAATTATTAATGAGTAATAAATTTTTAACTAAATTATAAATTTCAATCCAATTAAATGTTACAGGAGAACAAAAATAGTTAACTCTTTTCTCAAAGACTCCTTGGAGTATATAACTCATACAACAATAATTATTTATGGGAGGATGAGTTGAAGTTAAATTGTTTATCAATTGACAAAAATTAAATCATTTGGTAGAAAAAATATATAAACTTCATTAATACTCCTTTAACACTTTAAGCAAATATTTTTTATTTATAACAGTTTCAACTGTCCTAGCAGTCTTCTTCAGATCTAAAAAAATTATACAAATATTACATCAAAACAATCAAAATTCTTTATGTTTTCACATAGTCATCTTTATAAAATTATAATAAATCAAAATAATGTAAAGCAAAAACAAGTCAATCCAAAACTTTTAAACAAAAATTGTTTTATCCTTTCAAAATTCAAAATATTAAACAATTAAAATTTCCTTAAAAAATATTTTAAAATTACAAACATAATAAATGTATGGAATTCAAATTTTTAACATCAAACCATTAAAAACCATTAAACATTAATCTAAAAGTACTAAAAATTAACATTTTTACATAATTAAAATTACATAAATAAAACCAAAAAAAAAATTAAAAATCAAATTAAAAAAAAACCTAAAAATAAAATTATTATTTTCCATTTACAAACCCATTTATACTTTACTTATTTCTCTTTATATTTCCATACCAACTCTTCAATTCTCTTATTGATTTATCCTTTACTGCTCCCTATCATCTCTACTTATTTAACTATCCTTCTATAACATTTAATATCCATACACACTTATCTATCCTTACCTTAAAACTTTCACTACCTCCACTTTTCCATTTTTCTGTAACCACCCCCAACTTCCTTTTGCCCCCATCAACTGGCTCTCTCTATTGACCATTCCTATTATCTAATTACCTTAAAATTCAACCCTTTCACCTATAATTTTTACATTCCCCTTACTTTAATCATCTTAAATTTGCTACTTTTAATTTTACACTATCAAAGTCCTTATCCCTCCTTCTCTATTAATATTAGGCCTTATTTTCTTAATCAACAATGCTTCTCTTATCTTCCTGTCCCTTATACTATTTGCATAACTAATCATTTTTATATTTCCCTTCTCCAAATCATGCTGTCTCCATCATATGTACAAATACTAGTGAACTTTTATCATATCAATGTTGCCTCAGCCTTGTATATATTGAGTTCTTTGTTTCAGCCACATATCTATTTCTAACCCCCCTATCTCTACACTTTTTACACTCTATCATATAAACCTCATTAACATAATTCCTCTTTATATATATATTATCCAAAACTATCATATTTTTCTCTTCTTATTCATTATCCTATATTTCACCTCATTTTTATATTTCACATCAAGCTTTTTAATTATACTATTAACCTTCCTAACTATCCTGTAATCACCTAAATTTGTTCTTCCTTTCACTTTCAATTATCCTTCTCCCACCTTCTTCCTTTCTACATTTTTCTTCTACACTCTCAATATTCCTCTTTATTATCCCTTCTGGAAATCCATTATCTCTAAACTCCTTAAATATTGTATTTATTTCCTTTTTATAATCTTCCCTACCACTACAATAATTATTTGCTCTAAATTACCTTGATTTTATAGCACTAATTTTTAATTTTAAAAGCAAAATATTGAGGGAGGAAGTAGATAAGAGCTATATATGAAATACAAAATATATAGTGAACCTCTATTTGACATTAATTTTATCAACCATATTTCTGATGTGATAAAATCAGGAAAAACATACTTAGTGAGGTGGAATTAGCTTACTTAGGTATAAGACATCAGATGAATAGATTCAATATAACTCAATGGTCATGCAAAGATCTATTGATGATTTATCCCAAAATTCAATCATGACACCAATTGGAAATCCATTCATCTATAAAAGTGTTAAAAATATTATTTGATGAATTATTGACTCATATATGCATTAAATTTCTGTATGGTATGTTCCAATTACAACATTTCTCAACAAGACTTATAGATTTTGATATAACATAAATTAAGTGAATCAGATCATTTCTATATATTGGCTACTGTCCTTTTTTTAATAACTTAAAATCAAATTTCACCATCTTCAATAAACTATTAAGCAAAATTTTTCTCTTAATTTTTTTGGTAAGTGACAAAAAGCTGTATAATTACTTATGGGATTTATATGGTTGTTAAGATCTAAGTCAATTTTCCAAACTAAATAATCTATTCAATAGTTCCATTAATATTGGTAGAACCAGCCAAAATTTTTAGGATTCACTATAGCCTAAGTGAAATGCATATTTGTAATCAGATAATCATCAATGAAATTCTGTTTCTAAAGAATCATACAAGAAAAATAAAAAATATCAATGCTTTTCTAAATATATTAAATTTTGATTTTAAATGTGTTTATTGATATTTTAAAATTTATTATATATAGTGAAATAACTTTTTTAAATATTTTCTGTTGGTCAAAATTTAATCCATTTTTGTTCTATTGTTTGGATGTTTCCGAATTCATTTCCATTTTTGATAAAAATAAATAAATCATAATACATATACAATTTTTCTGCAAGATCTCACAAGTCTGTAAATTTACCCATATGTTTTTCATTTTTTAATCTTTTTCCAATATCTCCATGGCAATTTTAAAATGTTTGGTTTGATCAAAAGCATTTTCTATATCCATATAAAAATCATCTACTTCATCACAATGAGATCTTCCAATAATTTGAGTAAGTAATCTTGTCACTGTCTAATACACCATCAGTCTTGTCAATGTTATTACTCCACTTTTTATTTGGAATTGCATTGTATTTGTACTTTAAATACTTGTGATACAATAGTAAACTATATGACCTCTTATTAAGTCAATTGTCTCTTCACCTTCTAACTTTACAAACTGCAATATTATCTGACTTGTCACTGTCTAATACACCATCAGTCTTGTCAATGTTATTACTCCACTTTTTATTTTGAATTCCATTGTATTTGTACTTTAAATATTTGTGATACAATAGTAAACTATATGACCTCTTATTAAGTCAATTGTCTCTTCACCTTCTAACTTTACAAACTGCAATATTATCTGATTTAATATTGAACAGTTCTTCCAATTTGTGCAATCTTACTTAACTTGAAAGTAGTTTGCATTAAAGGTGCTTAAATACAAGACCATCGAATGATAGTATAGGTCCACAATTTTGAGATTTTTAGTACTTTCAGTCATCATCTGTTGCCTTGGCTGGTAATTTTATAATCTGGGAATAAGAGCTATAATTTATTTTTATCTATCATGATTGGACATTTTTATAAGAAAAAAATGATTTATATATTCACTCTGCCTTCAAAAAAACTTGACTGATATTTCAGTTAAGAATTATCAGGCAATTAAAAATGAAGACCACAAATATTTCTTGATTTTAAATTCAGAGATAAACATCTGGTTTATCTCACTATGATGGCTGATGCATGTTGATGAGCTTCCAATCCATGCTTGTTTATTATATGAATAATCATATAGTAATACTAACTGCAATGACAAAAATGTATGGAATTATCATTAGAAATTTATCAGGGGTCTTCTCTCAACTAACAGTAAACTTTTATGCAGCCAGTTAAGTATAATATAACCGAGAATGTTTTCTTAAAAACTTGTCCTTTGCATATACATATAATATAATAAAAGCCAAGAAGATATTCAAATTGTCAGAAAATAGATTTATTAATAACTCAATAATTAAAAAAATAAAGTCTAACAGATGAAAGTTGTATTTTTTATTTATTATATTTTTGGATCACTTTTGAAACGAAAAAATGAAGATATAAAAAAAAATATTAATAAGAGAATTAAAAAATAATCTACTCAGCAATTTTTATATTTAATTTTGTTAAAAATTTGAGACATCATCAACATCTAAATATGAGCCTATCAAATACAAGAATATGAGACATGGTGTTATTTATTTAAAATGCAAATCGACTACCTAAATGTCAAAAGAATTTTAGAAATAGACTATGGTTCATTAAACATAAATAATATTACATGCAAAAAAAATGACATCATTTGGAACAAATTTAGAAATATTAAAGCTTCAGATGAACAATAAGTACTTAAATGAGGATGAAAGTGATTCATTATTAGAATGAAATTTCCAAAATGACACAATTGAAGGATACAATTTGACAAAGTGCATAATACTAATTCTGAAAACAATTTTCTGACTGAAGAGAGATCTACATTTTAGCCATTTAAATTGGTTTTATAGTTATATTTAATGGGTAGTTAATACAGAACCTAATCAATTGATGCGAGTTTTGAATAGGAATAAGGATCTTTAGTAAACATAATGTAATTTATTAATTATGTTGGATTATTTCCACCATTTAACTGAATTGTTAAATATTTTTAGAAAATTCTAACTTTATACTTTTTCAAATTCCATCAATGATTAATAATAACACAAGTTATTAACAATTTGGAAATATAAATAAAGTTCGAATTTATTTATTAACAATGCAATATATGATAAAAATAACTACAAGTAAAATGCCATAATCACAAGTCTTCAGACATCACTTAATATAAATTACTTAAATTTTATAATTTAGAAGTCTTGCTTTGATTAAGATTCTTTAGTGTCAATTTTTTATATGCTTATTTTAAATTTTCACAATAATTAAGAATAAGTTAAAGTCATCAGAATTAATGAAATTTTTATTTGTCATTCATACATTTTGATATATAGTTATGATATTTGATCAATTCTAGAGACTATAAATTTTCTATTGATGTCATGGCATTTAATGAATATTTTACAGAGTTACTATCCTCACAAGATGTGGCCTTAGTTACTCCCTGTTATAAAGTATATATTTATAGTTGTAAGTTCATTATGGTGCTCAATTTTAGCAGGCTTATCAATTATTGAAATGGGCATTTTTTTTAACTACTATAGAAAGCAATTTATTTAGGAATCAATCTTGGACACTTAAGAAACACATTGCCTAATTTAGTAAAGTGATCAGTCTGCAGTATATTTAGGTTATTAGCATTACATCTCAATGCCTCCTTTTAGTATGTCAGGTACACAGAAAGTGATCAAGCATTGTTAGCTAAGAGGTCAGCGCAGCAGCCTTGCAGTTGGTTGCAGACGGTTGATACGGATTCGCCTCCTGGCCGATGCTATGGCATATGAAAAAAAAGATCATTAAGACTCCCTGAAACAGTTTAATGAAATTTTAATTTCTGAGGAAACTTTTCTAACTGGATAGATAACATCTAAGTTTAGTATTTCAGCATATAGTAGGTTTTGTAATCCTATAGTGCTGAAATGTTTTTTTTAGTATTCACATAATCTTCAGTAGATATGCAGCAGCTATAAAAAAAAGCGATGATAAAAGAGAGAGAAATCTTACAGTATCAATTAGTTTAACGTATTTAGTTAATTAGAAAAGAGAAGATAAAAAAAAAAATCAGTTGTAAAATCAATTAATTGTATAAACAGAAAAAGTCACATGCATTCTTGCAGAATTGAAGAATCCTTCTCGTCATTGTTTAATTTTTCAAACTTATTTGAAGCAAAAAGAAGAGTTAAAAGCAGAAGCAAAACTCGTGGCAGGCTTAAGTTTTAATATTACATTTAAATTATTGAAATGAAAACAATCACTGAATGGCCAAAAATAATATTAAAAGCACTTAATTATTTTTTTTTTTTACAATGATTCTTTTTTTTTTTAAGTTTTTGGCAATCACAGTCATTGTAAGAAGAACTATTTTTATTACAAAATTTTCCATTAATTAGTCAAGTTTAGCAGTGTTGGAAATATTTTCTGGGCAAGCTATACTATTTTGCTGTGAATTATTAAGACAAGTTGGAAAACAAATTATTTTTTAGCAATACTTCCAATCATTTGTCATTTTTATAAAGTTCAGGTTTTATTAAAGTTAGAAGTTTAAATTTTTTTTGCTGGAAGAGTCTTTAGGCATTATGAAAGTTTTTTTTTTTCAATTAATATGTTTAGCACCTAAAACTTTTTGATTTATAAATTTAAAATAATGTTCAATATAATATATTCAGTTTTGGAAAAAAACTAAAACCAGACAAAAGACTTAAGCAGATTTATATCAATAACATACAATGTTGGAGAAAATTATGCCTGAAATTTTTTATAAGTTTATGTGTGGGCATTACTTAAGAAATTGAATAAGTTTTATTGACATATACATCCATTGAAATTAACATTTTTATGAATAAATGACATAAAACATTGTCTAATAGAAAGTGTGACTTATGGAACATAGGATCAATGTTAATATTAAAATAAATATATCATACATGGGTAACTCTGAAGAGAATATATATATATATATATATATATATCTCTTCAGAGTTACCCATGTATATATATATATATGCATGTGTTTATGATGATTGGGATTTTGGAACACATACTTTTAAGGTCTTCTTAATGATCACAGTTCTTTAGTTCTAAAGTCAATAGGTAAAATATATAATTATATCCTAATCCTGATTCTCAAAATTAAATCACAGCTATTTATAATTTCTAATACAGATTAACTCTCAGATACTGAACTACCACATTCTTACATCAAAATAAACTTATTCATAGACATTGATTATATATAAACTAGGATCTATAAAATTATAAAACATATATTCCTTTTTCCTATAAAAAGGAATAAAAAGTATGTAATGTTTTTATAATTTTATGAATGGAAAGCACGAGGAATGTTTTTTAGCAGATGGATGAAATTTTCTGTTTATATATAACAAGCATACAAATACTTCATGGAGAACTTATAATTAATTGCCTAAAACTTATGTTTAATTCATTAATGTGATCTTATTTTTCTTATGTTGTTTTACTGCATGAATCTAAGCATTTCTAAATATCAAAAATATTAAGATTTCATCTTTATATTTCATTTCAATTTTTTTTGTGTAATATTTTTTTTTAAATAAATTTTTTTTATTGCTGAGTCAAAAATCATACTATATTGAAATTATGCATTGCTGCAAAAACTCCAGTCAGTTTCTCATTACGTATGCATTTTGTGAATAATATTTATTCAATGAGTGCTAGAAATATACATATTTGTGTTATATATATAAATAAGAAGTTATGGTTACATATTTATTATAAGATTCATAAAATTATGTTGTCATATATCACAAAAATTATATTTCAGAATTCATTCTATAGTTGAAATACCAAGAAATCTATGATAAAATAATGTAGATAGCAATTACTAATCTTCTCAATAAAATAATGATAATGGTTAAAGTCATTGATTAAACTTTTTATATTTGGAATTTTGTAACAATTGGATTTATTAATTAGAATGAACAAGAGCAAACTATACATATCCTCTTAAAATTAGCAAGTTATGATAACTTTAAAATCTATTATTAGTTATTAGGTATTTCTTGTAAAGTAAACTTGGGCTGAGTTGACTTCCATTTTTATACTATCATAGGCTTTTGTGCATTGTGTTACATCTCAAAAGTGAATCTTTATTTTAATGCAATTAAAAAAACCAGTTATGGAACACAGGCAAATTCCTAAACTTAAAAAACATTGCCATTAAATTTAGTTGATTTTCCTATTGAAATTATAAACAAATCTCTAAAAGCATTACTTTTAACACAAGAATGACTCAATATTTTATTAGAATTTTTGTATTCAGATATAAACATTATTAAATATCTATGAAGAGTGCATTGGAATCTGTTGATGTATAAAAAACATAAAAATTAAGCCACAATGGTATAATCCATTTCTATTCTGGGTGTTTTTTAAAAAGTAATATTTAAAAGATGGCATAGATTAATTCTTGTTTGATTTTATTTAGTTTAAGGCAAAAGTGTTACAAACATCAGAAATTGCAATAGTTCTTTATCCAGTTTCATCATTACATCATGCAGATAATATTACATTATAATAATATAATATTATAATTATAATATTACATTAGGGTGTAATTATAAAGCAAAACTATAATCATTTTTAAAAAATAATTTTAATTTTATTAAGATTCATAGCTACTTATTTTACTGTGTCATTCATTCTTTTCTTTGAAAATATTGACACAACTCTCAAGAAAAGCATTTTAAAAAGATACATGCAGATAAATATGTTAACAGCAACTGTTCAATAAGATTAATTTACTAGCATGGAATGTATATGCTTTTATAATTTATTGAATAATTAAAAATGCATCTCTAATATTTAGAAATTTTATAAAAGAACATAAATATATACATAATCAACTATTTAATGATAATTTTAGTGCCAAAGGTTTTTTTTTTTTAAATTTAGAAACTCTAAAAAGAGTTATATATATATAAACAAATAAAAGTTCTGCTTTATTTGGAACTAATGTACTTTAATGCATGTTCATCCAATTCATTAGGAAGCTGTAGACAATCATGTGTGGTTATAGTAGAAAATGTTTCTTACAATAAAATTGACCAGAAGTCTCAGCAGCAATATATTTAAAATTGTGTTCATGAAGAAATTCATTATTAATTGATTATATAAATATATTTATAATAGTCATGGTTATTCAGTAAATACATGTTCAATCAGTTAAAAATACAATTTCAAATAAAGAAATAAAATGAGTATTTATTTAACAAAAACAATTCTTAAAGCATCTATTAAAACTACCAGTGTGATTTTAATTCCACATTATGCTGATGTTTATGAGGTTTATTATATATTTTCTTTCCAGTTTTGGAAGATATTCCTCTAGGCAAGCCAGACAGTTCCAAAGTCTCAGATTGCTGGAGATCTAATAATAATTATTTAAAAAAAAAACAGAAATGTAAAACTTTAATTCTTGCCATTCATCATCTATTTATTCTTTCATTTAACAAAATAAATTAGTCCACAGAAACAATACTTCTCTCAAATTTTCACCACTAAATGTAATACATTAAAATATGAAGAAAACATCAAAAAGAATTAAATATTAGGAATATGAAAATCAGTAACAAATAAATACTAACATGCTAACAACTATGATTGGTATTGAAACACAAGTACGTTTATGTATTGTCCCCTTTACAATTGATACAGATAGTAATTTAGTTTAGGAGATAGCAATATTTAAAAAAAAATTAAGTGCTTTTATTATATATAATTTTTTATGTTCTGAATAGTAGGGGTTCAAGGTCATTAGGTAGGAATTTATGATGATAGATTTAAGAGTTTGGGCTCATTGTTAGGTGAATTTAATACCAAAATGATATAATAAAATATTTAAAATATATTATTTTTATTTATTCTAGTTTTAAAAATAATATAGAGGTTAGGTTTAAACTAGCAGTAAATAATTTGTATTATATGCTTTAAATAATTAGATTTGTTTAAAATATTATTTAAAAATGTCAAAAATTTAATATTATTTTAAGAGTGCTGAAAGTATTTCATGACTATGTTGTGTGTAACTATATGTGCTTTCAGAAAGTTAGGGAAATAAAACTTTAATTTAACTGATAGACTAATGTTTGATACAATAAAATGTACCAAAATTATTAGACTAAAAATAATATTTGAAAAGTAATATTTAAAATTGTTATTATTTTTAGTTAGTTGTAATAATTTATTTGGAAATTAATTCTAAGTTATTATAATGTTTTAATATTATTTGAATAAAAATATTAAATTTTGGATGAAAAATATTTGATAATTGAAATATTAAATAAGTTGAAAATTATTTGATATTGATGACTCATAGTTTTTAAAACTTAATTTTTAAAAAATCATTTTGTGAAAATATGTAAAGTAATTTTGTTCAAGCAGTATTGACCAATGAAATTGTTATATTAGACAGGTTGACATCTGTCTAAAACACTTCTTATACTATTATAACTCTTATATTATTTATACTTCACTTCTCAATTGTTTTTCTACAATCTACAAATTTGACAGTGATAATTTTTTTATAATTTTTATTATTTTATTTAAAAAACATAGTGAAAATTTTAATTAGAATAGTTGTATTTTAAATGTATCACTAATCACCAAAGTTTTCCTATCAGTTTTTTTTATCTACTTGAATTTAATTCAAGACCTTCAGGAATATGCAGAATATGATAGTAGCTATTTGGATACCTCATAACATGAATGTTAATTGCCAGGAGAATTATTACAACATACCAGGAGTAAAATTATGTAAGAAATGTGTAAATTTTATTAATTGTGTGCTTGAAAAGACTGACTGTTTAATAAAAAGAATTTTATAGATCACAATGTCCTGACTTTATTTGAAATGAAAGAGAGGAACTGGAAATTCATCAAAGGTTTTATCTTAAAAGTAAAAATTTCTAAAAAGAGAAAATTAAGACTTTACATTTATATTTTACAATTAAGCTTTAAATGTCTGATGGAGTGACAAATGCCTGTTTTGTTTTATAATATAATTGATATTGCTGACTATTTGATTTTGTCTTTTAGAGTAAAAAAAAGTCAAATGAATTGAAATTTTAAAATAGACGGTATTTGAGACAAAATTAAAAATATACTTTGAACTTTGTTTATATGTTTTAAAACTATTAGCTATTTAATTGGATAAATGGATTAAATTACATCATAATATATTTGGAAATAATGAAACTGAATTCGTTTTTCCAAGGTAATTTAAATTATATTTGTAATAATGCTAAACGGCTACAATTATATATATCTGAAAATATACGCATAAAAGATAAAAAATAATTATTTAAAGAAAAATTAGATAATTACCTGAATTCCTGACTAAATATCTGCTATAGAATACATAAAATAAATAAATTAAGTTATATAATGTTTATTGTTATACGTATTAAAAATAATACTTTAAAACTCTAATGTCTGCTATGATAATTTTATCATTGAAATACGAACATTATTAATATCATATGTGTCATAATAAATGCTTATTTTATGCACCAGTGCCAAGGAAAAACTTACCTAAGGATTATTTCTTTAAGAATGGATTTGTAAACTATTATTCAATATGGATTAAATCTTATGGATAAAATTTCAGAAAGGACTGAACTAACATTTTATCTGAAAGGATTTGAAATATCCTGCCATGGATTACTTTAGATTTTAATGGATTTCAAAAGTCGATATTTGTATTGTTTATGCGGTGCTGAGAGAGGAAAAAAATAACTGTATACAATACTATCAGTGGTAACTAAATAATCAGAGAGATCTCATTTCAAGCTATTCAAGAATAAAAATAAAAAAACCAGTGTAACTTTAATCTCTCTTATTTATTTTTAATATTAAGTTAATATGATATTTTTGAATGTTTATCATTAATTAGTTTTAGTACTAACTTATGATTAGGAAATAGTTTTAAGATATAATAATTATTATTTAAAAAAAAAAAAAAAATTCAGAGAGCAATTTCAATCATAACTTTGATTTCAATGAATGGTTCTGAAGAAGCTGAATGCTGTGAATGATCTTTGTAATATTAAGAGATCATTGGTAATTTTTATTATTATAATTAGTTTAAATTATATGATTGATTAAAAGTTCATTTCTTTTCTTATATTTGAGAATAGATATATTTTATTAATTCTAAATTATAATATGCAATGCTTGAGTTTTAATATTAATAATGTAAGAATGAACCATTAGTGTGTGGCATGTATTTGTGTAAGTGTTGATAAATGCATATAATTTTTTTTTGTAAAACCTATAAGGATATTTTTCTTACTTTACTCTTTAGCTAAAACATGAACACTTTGAATATCTTTAATTATATGGCATTGTCTAATTGTTAAAATGTTACTTTAATGAATATTATATAAAAATATAGTATTGATCTCTACATTATTCCTTAATAAATGAGTAAGATGTATAGCAGTTTATGAATGATTGTTGATATCATTTGAGTAGGGAAGCTTTTAAAAAAACATCTTGTGTGGATTTAAATCATTGTAGAATTGTTTTTTAGAAATTATTTTTAGAATGTCTTTAGTTTATTATTTTTTCCAATGTTGAATGAATTATACAGTGGGACAAATATTGATAGTGATCGGGAAAGTGATATTTTGTGAAATCCTGATGCTGGTGTCATGTTGAAAGTTATTATTAGAGAATTATAGTTCCATGTATTTTGAATTTTATTGAAGTATACAGATAATGTAAGACTGTATATTTATTTTATGGACAGTTGCATTTCTTCTATGTCTATAAGTGCTATGAAAGCCTTGACTTAATCTTAGGTGCCCGATGAATATGGATCTACTTCATTGAATTGCAGTATGCCATAGTGATATGTCCTACACTTATTTGCTATTCGTTTTGCCATAGTGATATGTCCTACACTTATTTGCTATTCGTTTTCCACAAGTATCACCATAAAAGAGAGCTAGAAAAATGACTGAATCATTTTGAAGTAGTTGTTTTTGAGAAGGCAAGATGAAATATGCAAAGATTTTTCTTCAAATGATGTTGAGATACTTAGTAAATTCTGTAATATGAAATACAAAAAACCTATATGAAAATATTAGAGATCGCTTGTTAATCAATGCATATTCAAATGAATGAATGTGGGTAAAATAAAAATGAGAATGGAAATAATGGAATGTGCAAAAGAATATCAAGATAAAAGTAAGATAACTTCAAGCAATCCAATTTATAATTAATTTTCTTGAATTTTTTTTTTTACTATTAAGTTACTTTTAGTTAAATCATAGATTTATAAAACTTACTCCCAAATATTTTTCTTGCATAATAAAGTAGTTTACTATGAAGAGAGATATTTATGTTTTTATTAAGGTATTTTTCTGAAAATTAAATATTGAAATAATACTTCATGAAACTGAAAATTTTTAAATACTTTTCTTCAATATTTTACTTATATTTTAAAGACATTGTTAAAATGTAAACATGCATTGGAGTATTTATATTTTAAATAGGTTATCCCATGGTAAAATAAAAGTTTTCATTTTATTGTACTATATATTGAAAAATAGCCAGAGTGAAGGCTATTCCTAATTTTTAAATTTTATATTCTTTTGTTATCTTAATGTAAATATTTTTCTTTGATTTATGCTAAGTAATGTAAATATATTTTTCTTTGTAAATATTTTAATTTTTTATATTATAAAATTTATTGTTAACTTGTTAATAAATTTGTTAATTGTTTTTTATTAAAATTACTGTAGTTCAATTGTGATTTATTTGTGTTAATTATTGATTTATCACACAGTATGCATGACCCACAGGAATTAATAATCAGTTATATATTATTTATTCAGCACATGGATTTACACCCTAAGAACATGTGCTGTTGTATTGTAATAATAACTCAACCATGTCTTGTTGAGTACTGAGAATACTCTCAACCTAAACACTTTCGATTGGCCTATATAACTGAATTTAGGTTCAAAACATAAGATGGCCACTTATCTTTTCAAAAGTGTCTATTTTGTGTGATGGTGTGAAAGAATCCTCAGTACTCAAAAAGACATGGCTGTGCTATTATAATCACAGTATAGCACATTTGCTTAGATTGCAAATCCCTGTTGTTTAAATTATATATATTCTCTGCACTAGTAAATAAAACACACAAAAATAATAAGTAGCCTGAACTTTCTCCTAAAGTCATTTGTTCGTTTTTAAAATTTAAACATATTAATATACACATATAAGTTTGCAAATGAGATCATAATTGCATTTTTTTGCATTCTATTACTGCCAAATGAACAATATATACATATCTGTGTATGCACATGTGGTTGTCTATTAGTAAATTCACATTTTAAAAACAAGTAGATGGGTTAGGACATCTACATATAAAATACAGGCAGCTATTTTAGTGTTAATGGTAGATTAGATTTCAAACATCTGTTTCTTATGAGACCTTGCTAATCCACCTATGGCTCAATGAAACTGTTTTTTAACTTTATGTTAATACATAAATTTAAAATTTATGATTGCAAATCACCATTAATAGCTTAATTTCCTAAGAATTTCTCTATCTTTAATATAGGAGAGTCAATGGGACTTTGCTGAGATTTGGAGATACAATATAAAGATTATTTTATAACAGCTTATAAAGATTATTTTAGATTTCTATGGTTTCAAAAGCTAAATTTAATCTTGTTTCCTAGTAATAAAGATGATAGAATATCAGTTCATAATTATTTGTAATCTTAACATTGCATAAATTGATTTCTATCTCTGGAATTCATCAATACTTTCTTTGAAGATTTCTTTCAATATATGAGTTAATTTTGCAACAAGATGTTTTGATTTTATCTTCACTTATATAACTCTACTTAGGTAAGAGGATATTCAGAGATTGATTTGGTTGGCTTTTTCCATTCATTTTTTTAAACATCAAATTATTTCTTTATTATTTTCTGTTTTCAGATTTACTGAAGTCCAGGCAGATGATGAAATACTAAGATATATACTTTCCATTTCAGAGAACTCCCAGCCACAATTTGTAAGATCTTCATTATATCTTCCAGATATAGTTATTTTGTTAAAGGACAATCATCCTCAGTAAATAATTTATTCCTTCCATTACCTTCCATTTTAATCATTTATTTATGTACCATGTAATTATATATATCTTACATTTAAATTGAAAGATTTAAACGATATAGGTCTATCTACAATTTTATAATCAAATGAATTTTCAATGATTCTTAATTATTTCTAGATATCTCTTATCATTTACAGCTACTAATTACTTTCTTATATCCAAACCACCTCAAGAAACAGGTTCCAGATTTAAAATATCCTAATAATATCATTATATAATAATTTCAATAAATAAATAAAAAGTCTTGATATGTCATGCTTAAGATTTCGGTTAGCTTAAGGGAGTAAAACATAATAAAGAGAATTCCTCTAAACAGCTACTATGAATCTTAATGTTATCTGAAATTAACTGTTATATAAAATCTAATATCTTATTTTACATTGTTTTTTTAGGTGATATAGAACTCTAATTCATGAATGATGCACAACAAATATCAATTGACTTTTGGAGTAGTTCCTGTGAATTGTTAGGAAATGTTTACAAGTTTAAATGTGACAAGTAGCAAAGATATGTAATAATAAAAAAGTAATCATAATCTTAAAAGTTGTATGACTTTTACAAAAATAATAACAAGCAGTTATTGGAAGATCAGATTTAAATGTAAATCATAAAAATAATCATTAATGATTTTTTTTTACTGATTTAACTTTAAAGGTAAGTATTCTGTCTTTAAATAATCTTCAAAAACTGGTTCCCCTTTTCTGATATGAAGAAAACAGAAATGTGACATATTTTAACAAATATGATATCAATGTTGTAATGTTGACTTACTATTTGTATTTAGAAAGAAGTTGTGGTTTACTTTGAAATATAAATAGTATGATAGTAAAAGTGCTTTTAGTAGATCAAGATCTGTGGTTTATAGTGTTGCATTGAATTAGATTATAAATCTGGGCCATTTTATAAATTATTTGGGATATAATTACTAATCATTTCCAAATAAAACTTAGAGAAAAATATTTCAGGTTACAAGCAGCTTTATTCATAATCACACAATTATTATTCAGCAAATGGTTATTTATTATTTTTATTAGAAGATAAAATGTATAAATACTATTCAATATGGCATTTCCAGTTCTGAAACTTTTTATGACAGACTAAAATATCATTATTATTTAAAGAGTCATTATTGTTTTTAATACTTGGGTAAATGTTTTTTGGAAGGAATAGACATTTTCAAAATGCATAGAAGTATTACTTCTATATTCGAGTCTACTAGACTTCTGAGAAAATAATTTTCAGCTTTATAAAATCTCTACACTTCTAATACATTTAGATTTTGACAATAATTTTTTGAAATGTCTCAAGGACATATGCACACACATAATATATATAATATATTTGATGTTTAATATTTGTATATTTATTTCAGTATAGTGTTATGCACTGGGATTATATATATATATTGTAGCCTTTTGGTTTATTTCATCTATAAAACAAATGTAATAAAAAGAAATAATTGTGGAAAAAAAAAATTATTTTTTTTTAATATAAGAAAAGTTAAAAGTTTTATTTGAGAAATCAATGGCTATATAGTTCAAAAGCAACATGTATAGAGACAGTTTGTGTTTGTATAAAATATAGCTAGCATTATTTAATGCAAGGGGGATGATTGATTTTTTTGTTTGTACACTGCTATAATAATTTACCACCATAATAATTGAGAAATAAATATTTATATGACTAAGATAAGGTCTTGTGAATTTTGATATCTATTACTAAAGAGTTGATGAGAATTAAAATCGAATTGATTGTCAGTAGCTTTGGTTAAGTTTCTTTCTAGAGAATAAGTTTAAAATTATAGGAGATTATAGTGAATATTTATGGTTATGATTATCAGAAATTATAATTGATTTTATGCTTGTAATTATAAGAAATTATGATGGATATTTTATGTTCATATAATCTGAATGATCAGTTTTCTATTGAATGGTCTGCACATGTATGTGTGTGTAATACAAATATATGGGTTTGATTTTTTTTCTTTCCTTTATAAAAAATTGACATAATTTTCTATATTATTTCCTGGTTTTTCTATATTATTTCCTGATAAGTGTAAAAAAAAAACACAGAAAAAATAAATGAATCTGTTCTGATTTATTATTTCTAACTCAAAAATGTAAATCTAAATAAGAAATTATTTAAAAAAGAAAAAAAAAGAATGAATGTAACCATTGTTTGACCAAAAAGTGTCAGTAAGCTTATTTTTTTGATTAGATTTTCTTTGACTACTTTTCCATAAATTATTCACTAATGTGTTAATTAAAGAGATATGCTTTAAGATGAGGAAAAAAAGTTGTCAAAATTAACAAGTGGTAAAGAGTCTATTGTTCATTCTGAGTAGAGATTTTTTAATTAGATTTGAAGAAAAACCACCTGTGGGAGGGGGAGATTAACATGTGTTTTTTTCCTCTTTCACCCTATAAAAGGAGCTGGGGAAAGTGAATGGGGGAACTTTTGCTAAAATTAATTTATCTCTGAAGGTTGTTTCTCCAAGTTTTTTTTTTTAATTTTCTTTCTCAGAATTTAATAATGTGTTTAAGTTTTACAGTATACCAAAATATGAATTTCTAATTCATATATAAGTAGTGCATATTTCTTTTCCTCACGTCAATTATGAAGAAATCAACTTTTAATAAGATATTTTATGCTGAATGCTACAACTTATCCATTCAGCTTATTAAAAATTCATTGAAGGAGAGAACTATCGAACTTTTTGAAATCGAAAGATCAATTCATATTATAATAATTATTTGGCTGGTTAAAATACATTTGAAGAAACTGCAGCAAACTTCTGTATAATGTTTAAAAAGTTAATTCATGTTTAGTAATCAGAAACTGCTTGTTGTCTATAATTTGAGCCTTTAAAATGGAAAGGAAGAAAAAGAAACAAATCAATTCAAACCCAAGAAGAAACTCATCAAAATGGAAGGTAATACACAGAACTCTTTTAAAATTTATTAATTATTCTGTAGCTAAATCTTGATTTAAAATAACTATCTATGTTTATATCTATCTTGATTCAAATAACTGTTTTTTATACACATTTGATTAAAAATAACTGTCTGATGTGCATCTGTATAGCTATATCAAAATAAAATGAACTGAATACATTAATTGATTGATGGACAGTTGAAGGAAAAGACATTGGAAAGAGACTATTGTAATGTTGATATTTATTATTTATTTTATTTTGTTTATATAATATGTCATTTGTTGTTTTTTTTTTTCATTTTGTTTATATAATATGTCGCATGTCTAACCACTAGATTATCTTAATTTAATAATTTTTTTATTTATGTTTAAAATGTTTAAAGGAAAGAAGGGAAAATGATTTTGATACCATTTAAGTATAAATGCTCACATAAATTTAAAAAAAAAGAGAGAAATGATATATTTTTTTTTATATTCTTAACAAAAATTTAAACTGTGCTTAGTATTACATATGAAGAGGAGTAGTATGAATGATCATGTAAAAAACCATAATTATGCTATAAGTGTTGATGATCTGTTGTTAATCTAAATATTAAGTATGTTGTTGGCTTGACTGTTTAAAATTGAAATAATTCATATATGTTTTGATTCGGGATCTGGTTAGTATTTGTCATTTATCTAGACTGTAATTGATGTAGGTGTGGGCATATATAAAGCTATAAATGCTTGTCATTACTAATGTAAAGTTATCCTACCACCCAATAGATGGGAAATAGCTGTCTCATGATTTATTTACCATGGCAGTCGGAGATGACTGAGTTTCACTCCATTTATTTTGTTAAGATAGGGAATTATTAATAAAGTTATTGTTTAATTGTAGAAAATCTTTTGCATGCCAATATAGAGAGTAGGTCTAGGCAGGAGCTCTTTATGTGACTCTAGATCTTAAAAAAGATCTCCCTCTGGTTCAAGCAAACAGTTAAAGTTAGGAGTTGTTGTCATTGTTTTTTTAATTTCCCTTACCAAGACGCTGCTGTGTGCATGTTTCAAATACTGCATGGTGATGTGGGAAATGAAGAGTTTTTCTTATGTGGGACAGAATGAAAGTTGCCCTGACAGGATAAGGATTCAGTCAGATGTGTATGTATGATGAGGAATGACAAAGATTTTAATTAATAAACTAACCGGTCTGTTTTTTTGTGAATGATGGTAAATTGAGGTCATCAAGCTGAATGGGCATACTGACCTATCAAGATATATACAGTCAAAAATGTAAAGATCTGACAGGCATGAACATAAAAATGTGGGTTTTGAATTTAAACCCATGTGCAAGATCAGTAGGGGATTTTTTATGGCATATCATCCTTCTTCATTAGAAATGTGAAAGTTATTGCTTGATAAAATGATTTAGAAATTTATGATTATTTAACATTGCTATTTAGAATTGAAATGAATATATTATTTTGGAATAGTCCAATGGACAATGTTTACAATAAAAGGGGGGAAGTAGAAATTTATAGGTTTTCTTCTCTTTCAAGATATGTTTTCTTAAAGCTAAAATATATGGAATTCAGATTCCGTGTGTGAGCGTTAGTGTTTATTATTATTAATTATTTATTTAATAAATAAATGGGTCAAAACAATAAATAAGTCATCCAGAAAATTAGTTAATTTAAACATGTATTCGAACCATAGTCTTTAATAGATCTTAAACATATATTGGGAATGTAACAATATTATAATTAAGGGTGTTTTTATTTTATTTTATCATTATTGTTAATGTAATAAAATTTTATTATTGTTATAAGATTACATTGTGTTTTGATGTTTCAAATATCTCCAGAATCTACATCCAGCACCTATAATTAAAGTAATATTAGTTCATATTTAAATTTAATTATTCATTTTTATATTGATAATTTATTTCCAAGATCGATTTGCAGTAGTCATTATTATATTGATTCCATATTCGATTCACATAGGTAATTTTATATTGATAATTTAGTTCCATGATTAAATTACAGTATTGATTTTATCTTGATTATTTCTATATTCGATTAACATAAATCATTTTATATAAGTCACTTTTATATAATTCATTTTCACATAATTTAGTTTCATAATTAATTTGCATAATCTGATTTTATGATTTATTTCTGTACTTTACTTTCATAAGTAAATTTTGATTGATTTATCTGATTAATGTTCATGGTTTACTTCCATAGTTTAATTTAGCAAAATAGGATAGGTTTAAAATTATTAATTAAAATTTGGTCAATAGATGAGATATAATAGAATAAAAATGACAGGGAATAGTTAAGTTAAGTTTAATAAATTTAATCTTTTGGTTCATTGTAATGTTGTGAATGTTGGGAGCAGACATAAAATCCTTTTCCTGCTCTCGGTATTTTGAGTGATTCCCACTAGTAAACTTGTATCAAAATTTGACTAAAGATATTTGGAATCATATCCATTACAATGTAATTGCTTATAAGGGCACCTCTTGACAGATCTAGACCTTGAGAAAGAGCCATTCGAATATTAGTCTAAGAGCTAGTTTGGAAGTCAACTAGCATATTATAATAAAATTATTATACTATTATTAAAATAGGGATCATGAATTGATAGTTGATCGAAAGATATATGTGTGTTAGAGAAATAAGATTAGAGATTCTCAGATTAGAGAACATAACACAGACATTCCGTGTTATATAATTGTAGCTATTGAAAGTGATAGATGCTGAGAATGAAAAATAAAGTAATGGAATTAAATGGAGAGGATTTATTTGTGATAATTTTATCTAGTATTAAATTAAATAGTGATTTTATATTATGAACATAGATTATGAGTTCTCTGCATTAATTACTGATTTATTTCCAGTCAGATATAAATGAGAATTGTATATAGTATTTTCTGTAGTTACCACTCGAGATCAGATATTTATAATAAAGTTGTGGAAGAAAGTTGTCTTATTATTATAGATCTAGTAATAAATTTATCATGAAATGTTTACATGACTCATCCGAGTTTGAAATTAAGACCACATAGATTGAATGGTTTTATCAATATTTTTATTATTTTTTTGAGAGACAATTTAATTACTTTCTCCAGTATCTTCTATAGTCCTAAATATGGCTAATGATGATGATCTCTGGTGGGCATTACAATTTATAGCTGCAATTTGGCACCCCGGGTATATTTGATCCTAAAGTTAGTATAGAATTCAATTGACTAGCTACTTGAAATAAATGAGTGTATTGAGGTTAAATAAGTGAAAGATTGCACTGAGAAAGTTGAGGTTACAATATATACATATTATAACGATCCAAACGAAGTGGGAGATCGCATCGCACCGCACCGCACTACCAAGGGCGCCATCTAGGCATTTGAGCCTAGAAAAATTTATAAAGTAGGCAGATACACGCTGTTAGGATTCCACTTTATTAACATATTTAGATCGTTAGCCCATTGTCACTAGCTCAGTGGAGACGCAGAGATAATAAAATATAAAACCTTAGGTATAAATATAAAAAATAATAAAAGCCACTGCCAGAAATTAACACAGAAAAATATTTATTTACGCACATATAAAATCATTCTAAATTCGAGGAATAAGTTTAACATTTAGATTTTTATCTTAATTTTTAATTCTACATTTAAAATAGCTTGCTATAATGTTTAATATTTATTTAGAGGGTCGGGTATGAATAGGACTACATAGGTCTGCATTTGAAAAGAAAGTATTCTTCCCTGATTTAACCTTAGGCAACAAATTTCGCAATCAACTGGCGCCAATCCATCTGATACATTCATGTATTCAATGTAGCATGATACGACAACACAAAATACTATATTGTCAGGAATGTACATCTGAACAATAAGTAGAAATAGAGAAGAGACTGACTCTCCACCAACAGGAATGTGACATCTGTTGGCAAGTAGATCAATAAACAAAAAAACTCCATAGGAATGGACTGCGGTCTTCTGCCGACTTACAAACCCATCCATAGGCAAACAGAGGGTGTGTGGCGTATATCTATAATCCTGCCCATAGCGGACCTCATACTACATCTACTAATTACACAAATATATCCAATCCATTGAACCAATTCAACTACGAAATGAATAACCTAAGATTACCCTCCCTTAATACAACTTTACAAAACTATATAGCCATTCACGCCCGACTTAATTTTAAAATTTATATACGTTCGCACAGATTTGTTTAAAAATGTTGGGTATAGATCAATTACATAGATTCCACGGTCAAAAACATTTCAAAATAAACATAAACGATCAAAATACAAAATTATTGATACCGACAATCGCAGAGGGAAACTTATAAGTAACCCAATAGTATTCACCATAAGATACTTGCGTTGTCACCAATAACTTAAAAGACATCCGAATAAATACATTTTAGATACTCACCGTAAGGTATCATTATTTATCGAATGTCTATATATTTTGATCAAATATGAAAACCAAAATATAATTAACCGCAAACGAATCCATGCAAGCATCTATAAACAACTTTAAATTTAATACATTTTAGTTAAAATATAATACACACAAAAAAAAAATGAACTGGAAATGATTGCTTAAACATCTACATAAAAAAATATCAATAATTGAATTTGCATTCTTTAAGTCAGATAAGAGTTCTTATTTTCAGTTATCAATTACTTGCAATTTTAGGAAAGTTATTAGATAGATACAATAGTTCATACTTTACGGATTTAATAGATTGAGAAGTCCATCTTCGTGATCACTTTAGTAGATTTTGTCCTTCTTTGAAATGAAACTGCGACTTGCCATGCATTTGGTCAGGAACTGTCATCCAGAGGCCTCAGCTGGTTGTCCGGAAAATTAAATTTACTGCAGACTTCCACATCATGAAAATCTGCAATATAGCTAGTTATAACGATCTATTCATAGTCAGCTCTCAGATAAAAATTTTAATAATCATTTGGCTTTTATATTTTTCTTAGCCTCTTATCATTTGATCATAGGATTCAATCGGCAATACGTCACTAATCCTCTGGTGTTTGCATTGGTCATTTAATTTCTCTTTCTTCTCTTATCTAACTTTTCATCTGACTTTTTAATTAAACAGCTTTTAGATAATTAATAAACAATCATTTCCATTTACAGATTACAGGAATTAATTAATACCTGTTTTTATTTTAACTTACGTTATTTTTTTATTAAAATATTTTTATATTTCAATCTTCTATTTTTTTATTTAAAAAAATACGTTCAAATACTTTTTTTTCTTGTTTATGAAAAAAAATATTTTTAAAGTTTAGCATCTGTGCGAATGTATACGTTTAACAATATTTTAATTTTAGCGTTTAGTTTTTTCCTTTTATTTGCGAACTTTTAAGTTTTTTATTTTAAATTAATGTAACGACATATTTATATATCGTTACAATATATATATATATGTATTGTAACGGGCACATATGCCGTTACATTATTTTTCTTTATTATTAAACATGAAATTAAAATTAAAAGTTCGCATTTAAAAACTTTTTTTTTAAAACATAAAAATTGAAAATTAATTCTATCTTAAACTTGTATATATAAATCGCACAGATGAAAAAAAAATTATTAAACGAAAACTTTATTAAAGAAAAAGTATTTTAAAACTAAATTTTCAGTAAAGATTTAAAGATAAAAATATATCTTTAAGTTTGAAAACAAATTAATTAATGTTATTGAAATTTGGAAATGATTATTTTAATTAGTCCAAGTGAACAAGCCCTTGGGCATTTAAATGTATAAACAATGGTCAGATAGGAAAACAATAGAAACTTTTAGCAAATCAAAGAAATCCATCGGGAAATCGGACCTCAACGAAAAGGTTTTCACCAACATGATGTAATGTTGAGTTAATCCACAAAATTATTATAAAAGGAAAGGTTTGAAAATAAAAGAATTAATTAGTTATTATGAGAGGACAGATATGTGTTAGTGCAGAGTCGAAGGAGAAGGGATTGAAAAGATGCTCTTCAATCCCTTCAGTTCTGCTAAAAAAGAAAGAGAAATGACATTTTCTACATTAAGGACCAGATCAAGTAAAGACCTCCGGATAAATAAAAACAATGGCTAACTGGATACCAATATCTTCAGTACGGCGTGGGAATTCCCATTCAAAATTACCAACAATGGCAAGCAACTGTAAAGGATAAAGCTGGACATTTTAAAAATCATAAGAACTTTATATTCATTTGAAAACAATAAGAACTCTAAATTCTAAACCTTTTAGTAAATAATACAAATAGAATCCTATCTGACTAACGTAAATTAATGTTAATAATGTTATTTGATGTATTTTTTTATTTAAAATCATTTCCATTTATTTTTTTTTGTTCTTTTAAGTTTTTAATATGATTTTTGTTTTTCGTTAGACTAAATTACATAAATGTTAAACTTAAGTCGGGCGTGAATGGCTATATAGATTTGTAAAGTTATATTAGGGGAGGGTAAATCTTAGATTATTTGTTTCATAGTTGAATTAGGTCAATGGATTGGATATATTGATGTAGTTAGTAGATGTAGTATGAGATCCGCTATGGGCAGGATTGCATATATATGCCACACACCTTCTGTTTGCCTATGGATCAGTTTGTAAGTCGGCAAAGAACTGCAATCCATTCCTATGGGGTTTTTTGTTTATTGTTCTACTCGCCAACAGATGTAGCATTCCTGTTGGTGGAGAGACGATGTCTTCTCTAACTCTACTTACTGTTCAGATGTACATTCGTGATAGTATAGTATTTTGTGTTGTCGTATTTTCATGCTACAGTGAATACATAAATGTATTAGATAGATTGATGCCAGTTTGACTGTGAACTTTTTGCCTGAGGTTAAATGAGGGAAAAATATTTTCTTTTCAAATGCAGATCTATGTAGTTTATTCATACTCGACACCCTAAATAAAAATGCATTAAATTTAAGTTGGGTATAGATGCTTGCATGAATTCATTATCGTTTAATTATGTTTTGGTTTTCATATTTGATCAAAATATATAGACATTCAGTAAATAATGATACCTTATGGTGAGTATCTAAAATGTATTTATTTGGATGTCTTTTTAGTTATTGGTGTCAATGCGGGCATCTTACGATGAATGCTATTGGGTTACTTATAAATTTCCCTCTGCAATTGATGGTATCAATGACTTTGTATTTTGATCGTTTATGTTTATTTTGAAATGTTTTTAACCGTGAAATCTAAGTAACCGATCTATACTCAACATTATAAAACAAACTTTCATAAATCTATCTATGTGAACTTAATTAAAATGTAAACTTATAATATTATAAAAATTAAAATGTAAATTTAAATTCTAAAATCAAATTAAAATCTAAAATAAACATACTAAAATAATAATGTTAAATTTTATATATATGTGTGTAAATAAATGTTTGTATGTTAATTACTGGCAGTGGCTTATTTTATTCCTTTTTAAAATATTCTTAGATAAGAATTTATGATAAAATATAAATCTCTGCTGTTCCATTGAGCTAGTGATAATGGGCTAATGACCAGATATCAAAATATATAAATAAATAAAAAAAATTTTTTGACTTATGTATCTGCCTACTTTATAAATTTTTCTAGGTTCAAATGCCTAGATGGCGCCCTGTAGTGCAGATCATGTTAAGAGTTATTCTGGGTTACAAAGCACCCAATAAAATAGTGTGTGTATATATATGTAAAATTAAAGGAAAAGTAGAAATAAACACAGACAAAAATTGTAATAGATATTTTTTATATTCACTGAAATAAAAATAATAAACAAAGGGTTAAATAACTCTGGATTTAAAATAATATTTTATTATAAAATTAAATATTTAAAAAAGGTCTCATAAATAAAAATTAATATTTTATTCTGATTTTGAAAATAAGCATATTTTTTGATAATTATAAAAATGTCTATTTTTGAAATCTTTTAATTAATTTGTAAATTTCTATTATCTGAGTAAAAGCATGTATGTAGATTCCAAAGAATTAAAGTTAATTGAAATCAACTTTTTCCAATCACACTTTGATAAAAATTTCAAGTTTGTTTCAAAAGGATTTGACAGATTGAAAACAGTCACTATGTTTTTATCAACTGACCCAACCAAGATTATAAAAAGACTGATAAAAAATGTTAGTTTTGTTTGCAGTTTTGTAAGAGTTGGCCAAAGGAGTCTGGTTTTAACATTTTAAGTAGTGACCAACTAGGCCAACTGCAAAGTTTGGCTTTAATATTTTTGAAAGGTGGTTAGCAGAAGAGCTAGCTGTAAAGTTGGCTAAAATATTTTGTGTAGAGTTGGTAACTGCAGCAGAGAATGGCAACAGTAAAGCTAGCTGTGATGGCTAGTAGAATTACACAGAGAACTGCCATGAGGATGTAAGAATGTGAGGAAGTAGCTGCTCTACAATTCACTGGTGGATTTTGAATTCACGTGGAGTAAAAGGGTGAAGATTCTTTGTAATTCATAGCTTTAAAAGTGTTCTGGAAAATAGCTTGAGGTATAACCGGAAGCTACCAAATCCAAGTTTAGGGAACCAACTGCTGAAGGGAGAAAGCCAATAATATTTAAATTATATACTTTTATCTGATGATGACATTTGCCTGGATTGACCAAAAAACAGCTTGCCAAGAAAAACACCAGTTGAATAAAGAAAGTTGTACGTATGCTGCTATATCTATATGTAGAGGAGCACAGATAAACATATATACAGTGAGTTGTATTTTTAAATATTCCTTATAAAAGACATTTTAACTTGGTAACTTAAAGTAAAATTTGCTTGAGTCAAATGTCTAAAAGAGAGATGATTTGTTATACATATTTTGCAAAGAAATAATTTTCAGTTTCATTAAAAGAATATATAATTCAAATGCATGCATAATTTTGTTTGAATTAAAATTGAAAAAGCAAATCTTTTAAATTGGTCTAAAAACACTGATAATTAATCAGCAAGTACTTGTCAAAAATTGACTATATTTTTTTTAAAAAAGAGATAACTTATAAACTGAAACTAATTTTAAATTATATCTATATTTTGTTTATACATGCACATATATGTATGAAATTTATGCATATTTCCAAAGAAATCAATTAGGAAAATATAACTTTATTAGTGTAACAAATTAAAACATGTAACGTTTTGTTAGTGTGCAAATACATGGACACACACATATGTAAATTTTTAGACATTTATAGTATTTTTTAATATTATTTTATATGATGATTGTAATATGTCAATTGTACTGCATATTTGTGTGTGTGCATATATGTCAATGCTTGTCAAATAGGGCATATATGCTAATTTTAATCAATTTTTATTATTGAATATTAATTGTATATTATAAATCGTGCATCTGAGCGCATATATATGTACACCATAGTAAAAACTCAAATTGTGTATTGTAATTTTGTAAATCATAAATGTGATTTTTTTTATTGTATAGTAATTAAAATCAAGGTTTAATTCATATGTGAAGAGCCATAATACCATTTTTATTGCTATTAATAAACTTATTTAATTGTTAAAAATTGTTTCCATCATCTCTTGGTCACATACAGTAATAGGGCTTATGTTCTCTGAGCTAGATTCGTGCATGGGATGAATATATAAATGGAGATGTATATTTAGTGCTTTTGGGCATCCAGAGATGATCAAACATCATCCTGGTTGGTGCAAAAGAGAATATTCTTTAAAGCCCATGCACTATATTTTATTTTAGCTTAGTATTATTTAAAGGGTAAGTTTATAGTTGGCCAGTACAAGTGGCCCGAGCATTGATGATCAGTATGTTTTAATATCCCAGCTTTATTGTTTAGATTTTCTGATTATTGTGTATTCTAATGGATGAGCACTTAATATGGTGCATCCAAGTTATGTTTAAATAATTGCCCAAGCTGGCAAATGCTCAATAGTTAGCCTGGTCTACAGAAGACTTATTTCTGACCCAGTCACAAGGTTGACTATTGATTTATATTTTTTGTTCAAATCCAACCACAAGATGGACTGATTTACTGTATTCATTTATATTGATTTCTTTTGATGGATCATTCATGATGATGAATAGATTATTTTGAATATTACTGATTTTTACTTTTTTATAATGCTGGTTGATGTATAGTTAATTATTATGGTTGCTCTAAAAAGTAACTGACTGATCTCTCAAATTTCTCTTAATCTCATGCTCTTATAAAATATTTTATACTTATATATTGTACATATGTGAAACTTCATTTGGCTCCAATAGGTGCCAAAGTGGATATTAGCTTAACTTTTTATTTGTAATTTTCTGATTTTTTTATAAAAAAATGATAAAAAATAGAAGTTAATTAATTAATGAATAGTATAGGATAATATTATGTAGTATTGTAATAATTATTAAATATTTATAGGATTATGTGTAAATATTTTATTTAGTATAGGTTAATTAGTTTAATAAAGGATGAAAGACAGTAAGGTTACTTCAAAGATATATCAAAATAGTTGTTTTTATTTAATAAATAATATTAAATGTGTTATAAAGTAATTATTGTTTAATTCATTTTTAATGTATAACCTATAATAAATTGATATTATAAATAAATTGGAATAAATAGTATTAAATTAGTTTAAAAATAATCTGTAAATTTTA